>JWZX01003023.1:0-28059 GCA_001275005.1 Chrysochromulina tobinii
GGAACATGGGGATGAGCATGACATCGGTCACGATCGCCGAATAGAACGAGTACACGGTAGGGAACTTGGACATCGAGAAGAGCCACGCAGTGAGCTGCACCTTGACAACCACAATCGTCACCAAACTGACGAGTGCAATGGTGGTGGCTGTGGCAGGGGAGCACCATGCCCCACTGTTTGCGCCCTTCTTCTCGACCAGTACGTCATCTTCCTTCTCTTTGATCGGGACGCGCTCCATGGGCGCTGGTGCTGCCAAGAACTGTTTAGAGGGGTGCCGAAAAAGGAAAGACTTTTCGGGTGCAATGCAATGCATGTGTCATGAGACTTTTCAGACTTCGTATCACGCTTTCACCCGACCGCGTAACATGCGCGTGCTCCAACCCCACACTTGGTTCGCGTACCGGTACTGTGACGCAACGCAGACGGCACATCGCAACAGAGTACATTACATGTACTTCGCGTCGCACACATCACACTCTCCGGCATTTTGCTTGACGGGGAGACTCTAACTCGTAGCAGATGGCACGCACCAGGCGGCTGTCAAAGGACCCCGCCGCCCGCCGTTGCATGCTTTCCTTGCATTATCTCCCACCTGCCGTCGCGAGATCTCGCAATGGAGCTTTCTGGGCATGCTCCCGTCCCTGCTCGATCAAGGTTTAGTGCCCTCCACCACCGCCGCCTCCAGATGACCGCAGAACGCCGAAGCATGCGTCCTTGCTCGACTTGAGGTATGCGTAGAACGCCGAGGTCAGAATGACCATGCAGATGCCGCCGACGAGGAGCGGGGTGATCGCGGTCGGCTGCCACATCAACGAGATAAGGATGTTGAGCACGAGCGCGAACGTGTTGGCGACCGACATGGTCGTGGCCGTCGTGTAGCTGAGCACGAAGAACTGCGTGAGCGCACGAACGCCGCCGAGCGCGGCCGTGCCCGTGAACTGCCACCATTCGGTAGCGTTCATGTTCGCATTGAGCAGCAGAACGACCTCTCCATTGGCCCACACCCAGGGAATGAAGATGGGGATCATGAGCAGGTCGACCCAGAAGAGGAGCGAGAGCGCACTGAGCTTGCCCTGGTACTGCCTGAAGGCCGCATGCGTGAACGCATACTTGCTCGCTGAGCAAAGCACTGCCGCGCACGCGAAGAGGACGCCGGTGACGTTGAGCTTCTTGATGTCGGAGATGGAGACGAGGATGGCGCCAACCACGAGACCCGTGACAGATCCGTAGATAATGGGGTGCTGGAACTTGCCGTGAAGCACGCTCTCAATCATGATCGTCCAGAACGGGTTCGTCGCGGCGATGCACTGCTGCAGCGCAACCGAGATGTTGGCAAGCGCAATGTTGGTGAACGCCATGTCAAATGTTGTGAAGATGATGATGAGAGTGAAGACGAACTTGGGCGGTCCGAACATGTCCAAAGCGGGCACGCCCCATTGCTTCGGAAAGAGGAGGAACATGGGGATGAGCATGACATCGGTCACGATCGCCGAATAGAACGAGTACACGGTAGGGAACTTGGACATCGAGAAGAGCCACGCGGTGAGCTGCACCTTGACAACCACAATCGTCACCAAACTGACGAGTGCAATGGTGGTCGCTGTGGCAGGGGAGCACCATGCCCCGCTGTTTGCGCCCTTTTTCTCGACCAGAACGTCATCTATTTTCTCTTTGGTCGGGACGCGTTCCATGAGGCTGAAAGGTCGCCAGGGAGCCGACTTCAGCTTGCTTCGGTCTATGTGAAGGTGCCGACTTCGGGTGGAAGTTCAAGAAAAGGGTCAAACCCGGTGTTGCATGCACGCGGAACCTTTTTAAGGTCCTAATTCATCTATGCATGTTTAGCGGCGAAACTCCTGGTCCTGCCTCCTGCGCCGTTGGTAACCGTATTGTTCGACGACGTATGGTCTCGTCCAAGCGCACCTCGGCACACAGCAGCCGCGCGGCGGTGCTTGCGGCGATGTGTGCCAGTGTGGCGTGGTCGTTCGGGTACAGGAGGGTTGGCGTGCAGACTGCAGTTTTGGCAATGGGCATTGGGGAAGGGGGGCGCGCGGGCATCGCCATCGACGACGCGGACGCCGGTGAAAGCGGGGACGTGCGACTGCGTCTGCTACGTGCGAGGCGGATTTCCGAACGGAATCTGATTGTGATTCCGTTTTCGTGTGAGGCTGCAGGCTCCGAGAAGTGACGACATACTCCGGCGCATGCGAACATCGTAGTACGAGCACTAAGTACTTCGCTCATGCTCATGTGTGCTGGCCCGCTGCGCGTGGCCGGTGGTGCGAGGCGCGTCTCTCAGGCCGTGATGTGCTCGACACGACGTGACACGTGAGGACGTGCGATGCGCTAGCGATGCGCTCCTCGCCGCAGGACCCCCAGCGCAGGCCCCTGGTCCTGCCTGCCGACATGTGTACCGCCCGCCGCTCGAGTCCTCCACCCCCCCTGACTCCTCTTTCATGCCGCGACAATGACACAGCGGGGGCGGGTGCCTCGCCGCCGTTCCGTGTGGGCATCTGTCAGGCCACCGAGCCGTCGTCGCAGATGCCTCTTGCCCTCCCTATGCCCGTCTCTCTCTTGCAGGTCGAGATCCCCCCATCGAGATCCTATCGAGATCCCCCCGTCGAGATCCCCCCATCCCCTGACGCACCCTCGGTCGCACACCACCATGGCATGTACTCGGGGGGTTAGGGGCTGCGGTGCTGCAGCCGTCCACGACGGCGCGCGCGCGCAGCCCCATTGTAATCTGCTGCTCCTCATGCTCCTCATCAGCTCCTCATTAGCTAATGAGCTGCTCCTCATGCTCCGTAGGCCCTCGAGGGCAGCCCACGCGACGACCATTACAAGGGCCCGCTTCGAAAGATCGCTCCCTGCCTCCCCCAAAGCGCCCCCCTATCGGACTCCCCCACCACCGCCCCCCCGCCCCCCGCCGTCGCTCCCCCTCAGCGACGTGCGCGGCTCGAGCGGGCGGACGAGGCGGGCTCGGGCGCCGGCTCGGGCGCGGGCTCCACCCCGCGCTTGGCTCCGCGTTTGGGCCGCGCAGCACTCGCGGGCGCCTCTGCCAGGGGCGCCTCCTCGGGTGCTGGCGCCGGAGCGGGATCGGGCGCCGTCGTGGCGCTCTTGGAGCGCTTCACAGAGGCATTCACAGAGGCAGGCACCACCTCGTCTGCCGGTGCGGGGGCGGGCTCCGCTGCGGCGGCGCGCTTGCCGCGATTGAGTGAGGCCTCGTGCGACGACGTCGCCTTGGTCCCCTTGTGCTTGAGTGAGGTCCCCTTGCGCTGGCCGGCACGTTGCTCGAAGGCCTCGAGGGCAGCGAGCATGTCAGTTTCGTCAAGGTCCTCTTCGTCCTGATCGTCGTGGACCACGTGCCAGAGCGCCGGGTCGCTGCCCTCGGCCGGAGCCCATTTGGTCACCCGGGCGTGGATCTCGATGCCATCCAGATTGCGGAGGACCTGCTTCCCAATCCACTCGTGTCCGGACGTCAACCACTCAATGGGCTCCTCCTCTGCGGGCGCAGCCACCGCCTCGGCGACGAGCGCAGCGAGCAGCCGTTCGGCAAGGGCCACCCTCTTGCCACCAGTGTCGAGGCCTCGGCTCGCGAGCGACTCGCGCAGCTCGGTCACCTTCATCGCCGCCACCGCGTCCGCCGCCGCCTGAAGGGCCTCTGCCGATGGCGCGGCGGCCGGCGCGGCCTCGGCCTCGGGCAAGGCCTCGGGCAAGGCCTCGGCCAATGGCGCCGCCTCCGCCACCACCTCGGCCGCCTCCACCACGGGCGCTGGTGCGGGCGCCTTGGCCGCCCCGAGCGCGCCGACCAGGCGCGTGGCGAGCTCCGCACGCTTGCCGCTCGTGTCGAGTCCGAGCGTCTCGAGAGCCTCACGCAGCTCCTTGACCTTCATCGCGGCCACGTCTTCCGTGCTCAGCGAGCGCAGCGCTGTCGCGGGCGCCTCTGTGATGGCCGCAGCCTCAGTGTCGGTCGCGAAGGCCGCTGCGGCTTCGGCAACGCCCGTGACGACCGCGGCATGCATCTCCGCAGCGTAGCGCGCGCGCGCGCTCGGCGGCGCACGCACCGAGCCGATCACGTCTAGCAAGTCCGCCGCCTCCGGCGCCCGTCCGCCCGCTCGCCCGCCAGCGGGGAAGGCGCCGAGCGACTCGGGCGTGGGCAGCTGCGCGAACACGAAGGGCGAAGGCGCCAGCGCCTTGGGCGTCTTCGCCTTGGCCGCCGACCCCTTGGCCGCCGATCCCTTCATAGCGGAGGCCTTCGAAGCGGAGGCCTTCGAGGCGGAGGTCTTGGGCGCGGCGCTGGGCGTGCACTTCATGGGCGCGGCGGCGAGCTCAGCGAGCATCACCTCCTGCATGGCCACCTCCCTCTCGGCACCCTCGCACTCACGCCAGATGACCATCTGAGGGTCCGAGCGCGCGTGCTCGAGGACGCACTCGGCGATGAAGGCCGCCTGAGGCGCGGACTGGTACGTCTCGTACGCGGCCTGGTACGTCTCGTCCGCGGCCTCGCCAAAGGCGGCGACGGGCTCGGGGGTGAAGATGCCGAGCAGCCGCCGCGCCTCCGTCTCGTCCGCCAGCAACGACTGATGCGACAGTGGCGTGAACGTACCGTGCACCATCGTCGAAGGCTCACCCATATTAGGAAGGCGGGCCGCCGAGAGCGTGGCGACGGGTGCACCGTCGTCGGCGAGGCTCTCGCGGCGCTGGGCTCCGAGCGCCAGCTGGGCTGCCTCCTGCGTGGACGGCGCCTGCGGCATCGAGTGGCGACGAATGGCACCAGGCGGCGCCGCAGCCGGCACTGCCGATTTCGGCTGCGACTTCGGCTGCGATGGCAGCCCGAGGCCAGCCTCGATGGAGAGCCGACGCTCAGACTTGGCGACCGACGAGAGGCGCGAGCTGACCGAATGCACTGTGGGCGGAGGCGCGCCGTCGCGGTGATAGCCGCCCACGCGCACGGCGAAGGTGCCGGAGACGGGAGCGGGCGACTCGCTGAAGAAGAGCTGGCGTACCGGAAGCACGAACATCGAGTCGTCTGCCACCTCCTGCGCGGCCTCCTCGTCCTCGTCTTCGTCCTCGTCCTCGTCCTCGTTCTCGTCCTCCTCGTCCTCGTCCTTCTCGTAAACGTCCTCGTCCTCGTCAGCCCACGAGCCGAGGTCATCCGAGAGCTCCTCCTCCTCGTCGTCCTCGTCCTCGCTGTCGCTAAAGACTTCGACTGAGCCATTCGAGTGAACGAGCACCGAGTTGGACGAGGACGTGGATTGTCTGGCCGGCTTGGCGGCGCTGCCGGCTACGAGCTCGATGGCGCTGCCGACGGTCGGCTTGGCGGCGCTGCCCGGCTTGGCGGCGCTCGGCTTCATGGCGGCGTAGTTGGCCGCGATCGCGGCGAGCGCGGCCGACGGGTCTGCACGTGTGCACACGCGCCCCACGCTGCTCCTCTGGGACGAATGGAGCTGCAGCCGGCGGAAGGCCGAGAGGGCGGGGGTGGCCGAGCCGAGCGCCATGTCGAGCGAGCCCATGAGCGAGGCGGCAGGCGTCGCGATGCTCGCCACCGTCGACGGAGGTGGGCCCTTCGAGCACGAGAGCACTCCGAACTCACCAAAGGCACCCAGTAGCTCGCCTTCCATGAAGTGCGTGTGGATGCCCACGCGCCCGCCCGGCGGCACCGGCGACGGGAAGAGCGGGATCTTGGTCGGGACTTTGGTCGTCGTCGCCTCCCACGCCTCGTCGCCCTCCTCCTCGTCGTCGTCGCCCTCCTCAAACTGCCACGGGTAGCACTCGTTCTCTGCCTGCCACTGCTCGTAGCTGGCCGCCTCCCACTGCTCCCATTGCTGCGCCTCCCACTCAGCCATGGCGTCCGCATCCCATGCCTCCGCATCCTCTGCCGCGTCGCACTTGTGCATGAGCGACACGTCCTCAGGGGTGTACGTGCTCTCGCCAGCCGCGTCGCTGCCCACGGAGTAACGTACGGCCGCCACCCAGGTGCCGCTCACCGCGCCGCGCACGAGCCCACCGGGGGCGCGCACGACGCGCGGGGTGCCATGGTTCGCACCAAACCGAATCTTGGAGTTGACGCGCCCGCCCTTGGGCTTGGGCGAGTTGAAGGGCTTGGGCGCAGCGGCGGCGGCGGGCGCAACGTCGAAGAGGTTCTCAACCTGGACGCTGGACTCCTCCGCCTCCTCCTCCGCCTCCTCCTCCTCCGCCTCCTCCTCCTCCGCCTCGTCCTCCATCTCGTCCTCCATCTCCTGCTCCGCGCGCCACGAGAGCGAATCCTCGTCCTGCTCCGCCGCCGCGTGCTGCGCGGACACACTGAAGGTGCCCAGAGCAACCGCCTCCCCGGGGGAGGTGCGAACGAGCTTCTGTGGGGAAAAGGAGCCATGAACGAGCCCCGAGGGCGGCCCAATGAGCGAGGGGCGGCGCAAAAGCGCCTCGACAACGTTCGCCGCGTTGGGCGTGAACTTGGCCGCGACGACGGCCTCGACGGCCGAATGCGCAGCGTCGGCGCCAGTCAGCGGCGTCTTCGTGCTCCTGCGCCGCGTGTCGGGCGCCGCTGGGTCGCACCCGCGGCCGGGCGTCTGCTCCCACGACTGGCGCACCGGTCGCTGCCGGTCGACGGAACCGACGAAACTCGAGTTGATGAACTTGACCGACGGCCGGACCCCAGCGAGCATCGAACGGATGACCGCTGCGCCGTTGGGCGTCGCATCAGCCGCATCATCGCCCACGAGAGCGCTCACAGCCGCCGAGACGCTGCTCGTGCTCAGGCGGCGCGAGACCTCAGAGCCGCCGGTGCACGGCCCCGCTGAGCCCGTGGCGGGCGTCTTCGGGCGCGCCCCGCTGGGCGTCTTGGACGCGCGCCGGCTGCCCGCATCCACGCCGGGCCCGCCGGGAGTCTGCTCGTGCGACGCGCGCACCTTCTTGTGCGTGCCCGAGCCCGGTTCGAATTTGACCGACTTGCGCCGAGTCTCGGAGGGCGGGGGCGCGAGGCTCGTGCGCGTGGCGCCCTGGAACTCCCCAAACTCGATCGCGGCCTCGGCCGTCGCTTGGCACTCCTCCTTAGTAGGCAGGCACTCTTCCTCCTCGGCCTCCTCCTGGTCAAACGAGGCAAAGTACGCCGTCCTGAGGCGCGCGCGCGCCGCCTCGACCTCCGCGGCCGCCGCGGCGCCGCATAGGTCCTCGAGGGTCACCGAGAGCGCCGTGTTGAGCGGTAGCCCGCCGGCCGGCGTGGGCGGCGGCGCGATGGCGATCTTGTGGGGCGCGGGCGACACTCCGATGGGCGTCGTCACCTTGACGGCCACGGGCGCGACGATCGCGTGCGTCATACTCACTTTGGGCGACTTTCCCACGCGGTTGCCGCTAGCCGGGAGCGTCGGCGACGGGCCAATGAGCGTTGGCGATGGCTGGACAAGCGTTGGCGATGGCTGGACAAGCGTTGGCGATGGCTGGACAAGCGTCGGCGATGGCTGGACAAGCGTCGGCGATGGGCCCATGAGGATGGGCGAGGGCGCCACGATCTGCGCCATGGACACCACCATCGGTGCCATACTGGGCGAGGGCGCGGCGGCTGCAAGGTTCAGCGAGGCGCGTTCCTTCTTGGCCGACTTCTTTGCCGACGAGGTACCAGTGGGCTCCTCGGGGCGTGATGCGGAGAGCACCGCGTTCGCCGCGGGCGAGGGCGCGACGATCGCCACCTCCGCCATGGAGCCCGCGGACGCACGACGCACGGCGAGCATCTTGCGAAGGGGCGTGGGCAGCAACGGCCTCACGCTCATGCCCGCCGGGAGGGATGACGGCGCTGCGGGCGGCGGCGCCCCCACCTCGGCTGCGGCCGCGAGCGCCGCCGCGAGCGCCTCTGTGATCGGCTCGCCCAGATCCATCGCCTCGACTCCGTCAAAGACATTCATGGCCGGCGTGGGCGTCATGGCCGGCGTGGGCGTCATGGCCGGCGTGGGCGCCTTGGCCGGCGTGGGCGCTTTGGCCGGCGTGGGCGCCTTGGCCGGCGTGGGCGCCTTGGCCGGCGTGGGCGCTTTGGCCGGCGTGGGCGCTTTGGCCGGCGTGGGCGCTTTGGCCGGCGTGGGCGCTTTGGCCGACTTGGCTGGCGTGGGCGCCTTGGCCGACTTGGGCGGGCTCGGGCAGCGGCGGCGCGGTGCGAGACTCAGGCGTGGGCGCCGCCGAGGAGGCCGCCGAAGAACTCTCGGAGTGTGGCGCCGCGCCCCCGTGGCGCGAAAGCACGCTCGAGATGCCGGCGGCGCGCTTGGACATGGCCGCCTGCAGCTCCGCGAAGATGCCTCCGCCTCCGCTGGTGATGGGTGCGGGCGTTGGCTTCTTCGCCGATCCTGGCCTCTTCGCCGACTTGGGCGCCGACTTGGGCGCCTCGGGCGGCGCCATGGGCTGCGCACTCTCGGCGGCTGCCGCCCCGGCACTCTCCTCGGCGGCGGCGCGCTTCTCGGCGCGCTTTCGGAAAGCCTCCTGGACCGCGTTCTTCAGAACGTTCGCGTCGAGCGCAACGTTCGCGTCGAGCGCACCGTTCGCGTCGTTGGACGGCGCAGGAGGCGGCGCCGCCCGGCGCAAGGGTGCCGCGGGAGGCGGCGCCGCGACGGGCGGCGGAGCGAGCGGCGGCGGAGCGAGCGGCGGCGGCGCGAGCGCCACGAACGGTGACTTGGGCACTCGCGGCGCCGCAGCGGGAGAGTCGTCGGGCGTCGGAAAGTCGCCAGTCAACTTGCTGCGGCGCGCCTCGAGCGCAGAGCGCAGGTGATCGGGCGCGCCGAGGGGCGTTCGCCCGCTCTGCGCGGCAGATTTGCGTCGTCCCGAGCTCGGCGCGCCGTCATTGCTTGCATTCTCCTTGGCAGGGCCGGCCTTGGGCGTGTCCGCCTTGAGCGCGGCACCGCGCGCCACCTCGAGCGGGGCGGATGCGGCGATGGCCGATTTGGGGTTGGCGGCGGCGGCAGCCGGAGCTTTCGCAAACGCCGGAATCATCACCGTTCGCATCATGTCCACCTCCGCGTTGCAGTACTCGAAGCGGAAGCGGCGGCCGCAGATCGTGATGATGTCCTTGTTGGCGAGGAGGTGCGGCTGCCCATCGCACCGCTCGTCGTTGAGGAGGGTGCCGAGCGGATTGGTCTGGCTCAGGTTCTCGATCCACACCTGCCGGTACTCGTCGGCGGTCAGTCGCGCCTGCATCTTGGACACTTCGGGCAGCCGGATCTGGATGTCGCACTTCTCCGGGTCGCGGCCGATGAGGAGCACGTTGTTCTTCATCTCGCACATTCCACCCTCTTCGCCCGACTTCTTGAGCACGATGAGGTTGCCGAAGGGCGTCTCGTCGGCGATCATCATTGCGGGGTCGACGCCGGCTGGGTTCGCGGGACGGGAGAGCGGAAGGCTAACCGCCTGCCGCGAAGGAGAGGAGGAGAAAGGCGATTCAAAAAGAAGAGACGAGAGCGTCGTCTCGAGCGTGCTAGGAAACGCGCAAAAGGGCAAAAGCCAAGAGGTACCTCTTGAGGCTTGCGGAATGAGGGCGTGACGTGGGCCTTTAAATATAATTATCCGAACGGAATAATATAGTTAGTAAAGCAACGAAGCTGAAAACCCGGCGCTCTGATGAACATGCATACATGCATCATGCTGCTGAAATTATTTGCTGCTGTCTGAGAAAACTTCTGATCGGGACGGCTCCGGCCTCCCGTAGAAGCTGAAAACCCGGCGCTCTGATGAACATGCAATCATGCTGCTGAAGTTATTTGCTGCTGTCTGAGGAAAACTTCTGATCGGGACGGCTCCGGCCTCCCGTAGATGTTGGCGGTGATAGGGTCTAGGTGGCCATGCGTGTTCAGCTGCAGCTGCTGTGAAGCCCTCATCACTCTCACGTCCCTCGCCTCGCGTTGGTCACGTGGCGAACGTCCTTGAGCCTACGCAGCCGCGATTTGATGTCGGGCACGAGCAGCATGCAAGCGGCGAACTGCTCGACGGGCAGCACGAGCAGCTTGGTGGCGGTGGCCGTGACGGCCGCCGCCATGCGCGTACTCCGGTCGATCATCGCCATCTCGCCGAAGACGGGTAGCCCGACACCGACCCCCTGATCGGCCGATCCCTTTCCGGCGGACTGCCCCTGCTCCGCCACAAGCGTCGCGAACACGGTGCCGTCGCGCTTGCGCATGCTGACCGAGCCATGAAAGAGGATGTACACCTTGTCGCCGGGCATGCCGTAATCGAAAATCTTCACAGCGGCCTCGTGCTCCTCGAGTGTGAAGAGCGGCACGATCGCCTTGAGCGTCTTGTTGGGCAACCCGCGGAAGAGCGACATGCATGCAAGCTCGCCCTCCACGAAGGCGTCGAAGACCTGCCCTCATATGGCAAAGGCGATCAGATGGCGATCAGATGGCGGCCCAGATCGCGGCCCAGGATGGCACTCCGAAGGTACTCCGAAGGGCACTCCCGATGGCATGCTGGTGTGCTCAGCACGGCGCTCGAGACGAAGCACCAAAAAAGGCAGTCGTGCTCGAGAGGGCGTTCACACTACGTTCACACCTTTTGGGCGACCTTGACTGCGTTCTGTTCGCTCATGTTGAGCCCTTCCGCATTGGCCGTTGAGAACTTGATGAGTTCGATGTTCTCGAGGGCTTCGAGCGTCGAGGCCCGCGCTTGGCCAAAGAGCGCCTCCATCCCAAGCAGCACGTAGCCGCGCCCACCGGAAGGGCCACTGTTCCGGACGTCGTGCACCACCGGATCAGGCTTGCCCACGACGCTCTCGAGGACGCTGCCGCGCGTGAGCACGTAAAAGGCGTGCGAGGGCGCCCCCTCGCGGTAGATCACATCATACCTGTGATTAAGAAGCCATCAGAGGCCCTCAGGGTCACTCAAGAGGCACTCGGAATCCATCAGAGGCCCTCAGAGCGCGCCAAAGCATGGGGTGGCAGAGCGGGTCGTTACCGCTGCTGCCGTCGGCGCTTGCCCGCGGACGCCATCATGGAGAGCTGCATCTCGCCCAGATCTGCGAAGAGCTCGCTCTGCTTGAGCGCCTCAGCCGCCTTACGAATCTCGACCGCTACGCGTGCGAGCTTCGCCAAGTCCTTGAGGGTGGCCCCACCCGTGCCCCCATACTTGGCGTTCTGTGCCGCGAGCCGCATGGCCTCTGGCAGCAGGCGGCGCACCTTGGCACGCAACTGACGCAGCCGGCGCGCTTCCTTCTGCGCCGGCGTAGCGATCACGTCGACCTCGGAGACGCCTGCCCTCTCCGCCTCGGCCGTCGCCATCGCCATCGCCCTCGCCGCCGCGGACGACTTTTGATCCGCCGTCCTCGCGTCTCCAATGGCCCCAAGGAATGAGGCACCCGGGACGACGTCAGTGGCTCCAGATGCGCTGGAGGAACGGCCACTCAAGGTGTGAACGTTCACACCGCTGAAGGCCACCGCCGCCGCCGCCGCCGGCACCACCGCCGTAGCTCGCGGTTTTGACTCTGCCGGCGCCGCTGAGAGAGTGCCCGACGTCACCTGCACGCCGGCTGGATGAAACCGACTGAAGGCCGCTGCGGGATGGATAGAGGGGCGACCAGCCCCCCCCGAGGACGGGCGAGGCGTGTCCATCGGGCGCAGCGTAAAGCGCGGCGGCGAGGTGCGCCCCGAAGAGGATGCCAGATGATGGGAGTCATCACCTGATGATGAGGCACGCAATCAGAGGTGATCAGAGGTCATCAGAGGAGGATGCCAGATGGGCTCCCATCAGATGGGAGTCATCGCCTGATGATGAGGCACGCAATCAGAGGTCATCAGAGGTCATCAGAGGAGGATGCCAGATTGGCTCCCATCAGATGGGAATCAGCGGGCGATGCGGTGGACGCACGTGTGCACGGCGGCGACACACGCGCCGTCAAAGGCGGCGATGGCGAGCGTGCGCGTGCGCTACTGCCGGCATGCGAACTGGCAGGCACGGTCGCACGCGCACTGGCAGGCACGGTCGCGTTCACGCTAACGGCCGAAGCAACGATTGCGGCAGGTGCCGCCATCGCCATCACCGCCGCCAGAGCAGCAGCACCTGCTGCTGCTGGCGCGGCTGTGCTGGCCGCCGCTGCCGTCGCTGCCGCCGGCCCGCCGGCCACACGCACACGGGTGAGGCCGCTGGAGGTGGCCGGACGAGGAGAGGTTGCTGGAGGTGGCGGACGGGTGAGGCCGAAGGAGGTGGACGGACGGTTCGTCAATGTCACGCCCATCAAGAGCTGTTTTACTGCCGCGTGCTGCGCGGCGGCGGCGACGGCGGACAGGCCTGGAGCGGACGGAGGCCGCGCCGTGCTCGAGAGGGCTTCGGCGGCGGCGGTGGCGGCGGCAGATTCGGTGGCGATCACACGCAGGGATGGCAGCACCCTTGCGGGGTTGTCTGGCATGAGCGACGACATGAACGCCCCCGTATGGGCACGATTGAATGCGCGCTTCATTTTCAGCGATGTGATGGGTGGCTTACGCGCATACTTGAGCACGTCACGCTTCAGTGGGTGCAGGTGGTAGATGCTGGCGACCACGTCGTGCCGTCGTTTGTCAAAGGCCTGCTCGGCGGCTGCCTTGCGAGCCTTGTAAGCCTCCTCGGCCGCAAGCGTGTAGATTTCCACTTCATTGTCCTCTCTTTTTGACATCGAGTGGGCCGCCGAGCGCAGCCGCAACACCGCGCCGCTGAGTGCCATCTTCTCCACGATGGGGTTCTGGGCCATGACTGTGCCTTCTCTCGGCGTGAGTGTGCCCACCCACGACTGATAGATGGGAGTCGGCGCCGGAGAGAGACCCTGCTGCTTCGCGCGAGCACGCGCGTAGGCGTCGCCAGTCGTGGACGTAGGCGAGCCAGGGCGAGGCGACGTGTCCATCGCGCGCGCGCCGCCGCCCGCCGAGCCCTCACGCGCACGAACAGCTGCGTTGCGGAATTTGAGCAGCAGACACGAATTTTGAAACGGATTTCGCACTTAAATTTCGCGCCGCAGTGGCTTCGCACACCGCTGTCTTTCGCCGTGGTGCGTCGTCGGTCGGGGCCAGAGCGGGAAAAACGAAGGGAGCTCTCGGATTGCCTCGAGCGAAACACCTGGTTTCATCAACCAATTGTCATCAACGCCAGGCACGACGACACACACGAAACAACTTTTCGTGACAGTGCCCAATGTGCAATGGCAAGTGCCCTCCGTCCTCAGCCAACCAGTCTACCGGCGCCCTCTGCCGAGCGCCCAACGCGCCGCGACGAGCGTTGCGATCGCTGCATTCTCGGCCTTGAGCTCGTCGAATAGCGCGCGCGCCGAGCCGAGCGCGCCCTCCGCGTGAGCACCGCTCGCCATCGCCACGAAGGGCAGATGCGAGGTGACGCGCTCCTCCTCGGCCGTCAGCGTGCCCCCAAGCTGGCGCCGATGACGGAAGTCAATGTGGGCGCCGCCCAACAGAGCCATTAGGGCCGGGCCGCACAGCCACACTGCCTGCGGCACCGAGGGCACCGCGAGCGCGGCACCTAGGCCGACGAACGCGAGCGACCAGAGCAGCGGATGACGCGAGACGCGATGCAGGCCGTGCAGGCCATCGGGGTTCGTCACCTCCTTGTTCGCCTCCCCTCTAAAATCCATAGGGCAACGGACGACCCACTGACGCGTGGGCTTTGGATCGGTCCGTGTCGCCGGCAGGACGGCCTCGGAGGGCGCGAACGGCGTCTGCACGCGAGGCAGCGTCTGCGAGAGGCCCGCCAAGCCGAGCGCCTGCAACACGAAGGATGCCCCGATCGCCAGTGCCGAGACCGGCCGCAGCGGCAGCGCCGAGTGCAGGCGATAAAAGTAGCCGAAACCGAGGGACACGCACGCCACAGTCGAGACGCCGTTGTACAGCATATGGTAGCGCTCCTCGTCACCGAGGTAGTCGATCAGGCTCGAGCGATTGTGGGAGAGGATCACATTCTCTCCGATGAAAAAGGACCACGGCAACACCGCCCAGCGCAACACGGATGGAGCTGTCACCGCATCGGCAGCCGCCACATTGCCAGCCGCAGCAGCGCAAAATGCACGGCGACGCGTCGGTGGCGCGCCGTTCAGCGAGCGAGCGAGCAAACACGAGAACGAGCGACGGAGCATCGTTGAAGGTTCGCGTGGCCGCCCGAAGTTCGCAGACCGTGATCATCGACCCATTCAAGAACTTGCAAGTCATCTTTTACGAAACAAACGCACTCCCGCGGCGCGCGCGCGCACAGCACCGGGTACTTGTGCGAGCGCGATGGGCAAGGGCGTGAGCGCCGCCGAGAAGCGGCAGAAGATGATCGACATGTTCCAGGCGGAGAGCGCCGTATTCACCAAGAAGGAGGTGGAGAAGCTCGCGCCCAGGACGGGCATCGTCTCCGGCGCCGTCGAGGCGGTACTCCGAGAGCTCATCAATGATGACATCGTGCATGAGGGCAAGCTGAGCGGCACGCTCTTCTACTGGTCATTCCCCGGGTGGGTGGTGCCGCGTGCGCCCCGCTTCCATGCAGCGCAGCCGCGCGAGTCTCACAGTGGTGCCGCACGTATGCTCTCTCTCTCTCTCTCTCTGCAGCGAGGTGGCGATGAAGAAGCGCGCCGAGCTGGCCTCGTTCCAGGCCAAGGCCGGGCAGCTGGAACAGCAGGCACGCTCGCGCTTCGTGCACCCACGGCGCCCGCTGTGTCCTGTTCCCCAGCGAGCGTCCGCGTTGCTGAGTCCGCTCGTCCTTTGGGTTTCACGCGGCGCGATGCCACAGGCAAAGAGCCTCCTAGCACAGATCGAGCAGATGCGGAAGGCGGCGGGCCAAAGCGCGAGCGAGGCGGCCGAGCTCAACGAGCAAGAGGGGCTGCTCACCTCGATCATGGCGGCCGAGACCGAGGCGCGCGAGAACATCGAGAAGGAGAAGAAGAAGTCGGGTCAGAACATGCACGCGCGCAAGCGGGACCTCAAGGTGCTCAAGGAGGCGGCGAACCGGTGGACGGACAACCTTTTCATGATCAAGAGCAAGCTCGTCGAGTCCGGTGCTGACGTGAAGAACGTCGACGGCATGCTCGGCACTGACCGCATCGACTACATCGAGTGAACGAACCGACCGGAAAGGACCTAGAAAGGACCGACCGCAGCAGCTAAAACACGGATGGAGCGGCTCTGCCGGCTCGCGCTGCCGCTCCGACCCTCTGCGCGACAAGACGTGGAACCATACAAGGATGACTGGATGTTTAGATGGAAAAAGAATCGATCACAGCCGTGTTTTTAAGTCACGCAGTCACTGGGAGCTACCGCTCTTCCCTTGTCCGTGATCAGTCCAGCGGCCCGCAAACGGGCCGAGGACAGAGCAGTATCGGGAGCGGGCCCCTTCGGGTCCGCGTACGATTCGACGCGGCACAAGGCGACATCATGCTCGCCAGCGTCCAGGAGCTCACCGACTTGGCGCAGTCGCAGGTAGGCGGCGCAGCCTGGCAGCAGCTGCTCGACAGTGCTGTCCTCTCGAGGTGGGGTAGCTCCTTCCAACCAAGCAAAGCCCGCAGCGGCACACGCAGCCGCCTTGTCGACGTCGGCTCCGCTCTGGCCGCCGAGAGTATGGGTCAAGACCGCGTGAGGCTCGCAGAGCAGTTGCAGGATGCCCGTCCGGTCGCGCTTGAAGTTGGCGTGTGAGAGTGTCTTGCGAAACAGCGAGATTGCCCAAAGACGCGGTGAAACGCCCACGGGCGTCGCGTACGTGAGTATGTTCATGTTGGTGCGCCCGTCCGTGTTGAGCGTGGCGAGCGAGTAGACTGGCACGTTGATGGGCGGCGGCGCTTCCAGCGGCGCGAGGAGGGCAGCGACGAGTGGGAGCAACACTGTGTTCATCTTTCCGGCGGGACTCTTTGTCTACCATGGTATGTGTAGCCGAAAACTAGCCGTAAAGGCGCCGAGGCAAGCGGACGCTGCAAAACCTCCTTCCTTCTCAAGTGCCTTTCGCTCCGCTTTCGGCTTTTGCCGAAACTCTCCCTCGTGCAATGCCGAGCGCTGAGGAGTCAGAGGATGGCTGTCGTGTGGAGAGGACACAAACTGGCGCAGACCAGAAGCAGTTCGCTGCCATCACGTCCATGGTCCTATACATGGGTGGGGCGACATGGATCAAGCCGACCGAAGCCGCCCAACTCCTCCTCCACAGCGGTGATGTCTACCAATTCGGCGTGGCGTCGGGCAGCACCCTCGCCAAGGTGCTGTCGAAATCTTTCGAGCCGGTCAAGCCAAAGCTCTGGGGCTTTGACTCCTTCGAGGGCATGCCGGCGGAGGCGGATAATGTGACCACGGCATGGAAGGTAGGTGAGTTCAAGCAGGCCGACCCAGAAAAACTCATGGAGCGACTCAGTGCACACATTGCAAGGATGGGACTGCAAATGGGCTTTGTGCGCGGCTTTTATTCCCAGAGTCTCACCGCCGACCTTGCTTGCCGGCGCAGCATGCGAGCCGCGGCGTACCTGGACATTGACTGCGACATTTACACCGGCGCCACCCAAGCGCTGGAATGGGCCTTCACCAGCCAGGTCGTGCAGGTGGGCACGGTGATCGGCTATGACGACTGGTGGGTGATGCCATGCAGCGGCTCGGATCCGGACGTTTGGAAGTTTGGCGAGGCGAAGGCACATCTTCAGATCGCGAACCAGTTTGGAGTGCGCTTCGAGTGCTTAGCAGGACCTTGCACAACCCGCGCGGGCGACTTTTGTGCTGGGATCCCACCAGAGAGCTGCTGGCGCCCCTACTTCATCGTGCGCGAGATCGGGAGCGCGCACCCTGCGCACGGCTTCACGCTCTCAACCGCCGATGCTGGGCGCTTCATGCGCGAGCAAATGGGGAATCCGAATTCGCTGTGCGCGAACGCACATAAGAAGAACCCCCTTTGGAGTAGGGTGGGCGATCAGGTTGCCGGGGCTCACGTGGCCACTGCTAGCGCGAGGCCGCTGTCGACGAAGGCAGGGGCGGGCGCAGCCGCTCTGCCGCCAACGCCACAGCCGCTGACGCCCTCCCATGTTAGCAAGCTAGCTAAGCTAGCTAAGCGGCAGCAGTCGTCGACGGCCTGACTGTGGTCGGTGGACCATCGTCCGGTCTGAGTGTGTCCTCTCGCTCGGTGCCTTGTAGCATAGCCCGTGTGGGAACCCTTCGCTTATTTTGGCGCAGACCCTTCTTCACAGCCAAAAGTTATAATTCACAGCCAACACGGCAAGCAGGGCCGCGCTCTGCACGAGCCGCGCTCGGGCTCCTCTCTCGCGGCTCCTCTCCGCCTTCTCACGAGCGCTGTCAACTACTCGCTTGCTGAGCTCAAGGAAGGCGAGTACACGGCAACTTCACGGCCTCCGAGATGCAGGAAGTCGACGTCATCGTCATAGGTGCGGGCCTTGCGGGATTAGCCGCCGCGCGACGCCTGGCTGTGCATAGCCGGGTCCTTGTGCTCGAGGCGTCCAATCAATTGGGCGGCCGGGCCCACACCAATCGGGTGCACGGCGTTCCGCTGGAGCACGGCTGCGAATTCATCCACGGTGCGAATGCGATCACTCGACGACTTTGTGAAGAGCTTGGCATCGAGACAGTGCCAGTGACACGATGGGAGAATTTGTGGTGGGCGTCTGCTGCTGGGCATGCGGCAAAGCGGCGGAGCAACCTGCCGGCAAGTGAGGCACACACGCTGGAAGCCGTCGAGACAGCAGTAGAGGCCGCGTTGGCAGATCCTCTCGCTAACGGCGATATGAGCTTGCGTGCGTGGTGCCTCGCGCATGCACGCCTCGATCCAGCGGGTCTCAGTGCTGCGGAGGTGCTCATCTCCCAGACGTGTTGCACATCGCTGGATGGTATGAGCGTGAGTGACATGCAGCTCGATGAGCGGAACGGGTGCGACGAGCGCAACGAAGCACGGCTAGCCGGAGGCTACGCGGCCCTCGTTGCGGCTCTCGCAGACCCGAGTACACCGACGCCACGCGCTCTGCTCGAGGATGGCCCTGGGAAATTTCCGACGCCACCAGCCTCGGTCGGCTCGATGCGCATCCTCACAGGAGCCCAGGCCGTTAGGGTGGTATGGCAGCCGGACGATGGGTCACCGGACGATCGCTCGCATGGGCCACATGTGTGCGCTGTGAAAGTACTCGACGGGCGAACTTTCAGCTCCGCCGCCGTGGTCTGCGCCGTGCCTCTGCGTGTGGTTCAACAGTCCAGTATAAGCTTCAGCCCGCCGCTGCCCGCCGCCAAGAGAGCCGCCATCGATGCGTTCGTCGTCCATCCGGCCACCAAGGTTTTTGTCGCCTTTGACGCGCCGCAGTGGCCTCCCGATGCGACCTTTCTCGCGCATCCTGGCACGCTGTGCCGGCGGTTCTTCTCGCCCTTAGACGGCGGCACGGTCGCGGAGGCGTACGTGACCGTTGAGCGCGCGCGGCAGGTCGACGCCATGGACCTTCCAGATCTCACTGAGCTCGCCCTGAGCGAGCTCGCAAATCTCATCGGCCGAGATCGTGCCGAGCTCGCAGAGCATCACTGTTGGACGCACCGGATGAGCTGGGCCGCCGAGCCCCACATTGGTGGAGGGTATGCCTCCGTGCGCCCGGGCGCTGCTGCCGACTGCCGCCAGGTGCTTGCGGCGCCCACAGGCCCACTCTTTTGGGCGGGCGAGGCGACGGCCTATCACTCGAATCCGCAGACGGCGCACGGGGCGATAGAGAGTGGGCTCCGAGCGCGGCAAGGGAACTCGAGGGCGGGCCGTTCAACCGTTGTACTTGACGACAAGGCCGGAACGGACCTCGGAGGCGAGGGGGGTCGCAAATTTAAGGTATAAGCTCGAGAGTCGTACGCGAGTCGCTAATACTGTAGGTTAGAGCCACGTAGTACCTCTGAACAATAAAGTGGTCTCGCCCCGACGACGACACAGGAGCACGGTGCCAGCAGCAGCACAGCTTTCACCTCAGAGCATGCACAGTGGCGACTGGGCACTGTGGCACATCTACCCTGCGCCCGTGCGCCCCCTGGCAGTACACGAGTGTCAGTTCCGAGTTTGCCCTCGGGCGCTGCCCGCATGCCACAATATGATATCGATATATGATACACCCGCGCTGCTGCGCGGTGCACTCGCTCTCGACGTGCTGAACTGCCGTGTGCAGTTCTGAATCGGCATCTACAAGATGTTACATGGCCTCAAGCATCTTCCTAAAGTGCTCGTACAGGCCGAAGAAGATACCCACGAGAGGGGCGTAATAGAGCGTTCGGTAGCCGAGGCCGCGGGTGAGAGTGAGCGGACCTGATGAGGGAGATCATCAAGCGAGCACTCAGTGGCCATCAGAGGGGAATCACGGCAGTCTGACACGAGTCCGAGAGAGTGAGCGAACCCTGCTCGCGAATCTCAATCTCAATCTCAATCTCAATCTCAATCTCAATCTCAGTGAGCGAACCCTGCTCCCGAATGAGGTCCATCCCGCGCTGGAATGGATGCCGTCCTGGCGGCCCACTGCCATCATGCGCGGTCGTCGCGACGTGCGTGACGATCACGTCCATTGGTGTGGTGAGGGCGGCCGCGACGGCGCCGGCGAGCACGCCGGCGAGCACGTCGGACAGGGAGTCGGGAAGCGCTGTCGCGAGCACCTCTGCCAGCCTCTCGAGACCGTCCAGCTGGCCGCCGCCCACGACGGCGCTATCGAGGCCGCCGACGCTCAGCATGGCGCCGGCGCCGTCGGCGCTGACCGTGCTGCCAAGGGTGCCAAGGGTGCCGAGGCCGCCGTCTGGCAGTAGCGGCATGAGCGGCAGCGCCCCCGCCGCATCGGCGGCATCGTTGAGACCCTCCGACGGGGTGGTGGCGGCGAGGGTGGCGGTGGCGGCGGCGGCGGCGGCGCGGCTGCGCGCAGCTCGGATCGCCTGACGTCCGGAGGCATAGATGGCAATCTGGAGGGCGCCGAGGGGTACGTCGCGCGCCACGATGGCGGCCCAAGACTCCATCCATGCCTCCCACGACGTGTCCGCCAGAGCGCCCTGCCAACAGTCTGAACCAGTCTGGAGTCGCTTGCACACGACCTCGGCCGGCAGGCGCAGCACGGAGCCGCACGCGTCGCCGATGGCGCCGCTGAGAAGCAGGGTGACCGTCAGGTGCGACGCGAACCACGGCGATGAGACCGACAGGTGGCGGCTCAATTCCTCAGAGAGCGCTAGAAAGACAGCTGCGTCGGGCGCTTCTTTGAGGACGTTGGCTGAGAGGCCTTTGTACAGCCCGCTCGTGAGCTGCTGCCGTGTGACTGGTGCGTCGACCGACGCACCCACCGGGTACGCATCTGACTGGAGCCGCGTCTTGAGCGTGTCGAGCGGATGGAGGAGGGACGTGGCGACTGCAGAGGCTGCAAACGCCGCCAGCCCGTTGCGCAAGAGCTCGTAGCCGGCGCCACCGAGCATGGTGCACCGCGGCGGTGGCGCGCGCGGTGGTGGGCGCGAGTTGCCGCTCACGTGCAGCCAGGAGGCGGCCACCGGCAGGAACAGCCCGAACACGAAGGCCATCATCAAGATGAGTGCGACGATGAGTGTCTATTGAGCCTTCCAAAAACGGTCAGATTATCCGAACGTGATCAAACGGAAAAATTACTTCGCTCCAGGTGTGGGGCTCTGCGAAACCTGTGAAAATGCATTTGAAACTTACAAGTAGCGTTTGCGCGCGTACGCGTGGATGTGCGAGATTCCAAAGGGCTCGGGAGGCCCTTCCTTACCTTGGAGATTCGGTGACTTCGAGTGAGACCATACAATTGTAGTAGGGAGGAGACAACATGGGATCGCCGGAGCTGCGCGCTCGCGTCGAGGCCATCCTCGCCGACCGTGCGGCACGCCGGCGACGGCTCCTCGAATGGCAGCAGGCCACTAGGCCGAATAAGATGACCAGCGACGCCGAATGGAAGGCGTTTCTGGAGCCGCTGGAGTACGAGGTGCTGCGGCAAAAGGGCACGGAACCTCGTGGTGGCGAGTACGATGGTATCTATCCGGCTGAGGGGTACTTTTCCTGCCGTGGCTGCGGCTTGCCGCTCTACAGTGCGGCCGCAAAGTTCAAATCGGGGTGCGGTTGGCCTGCCTTTGACAAATGCTACGTCGATGCGGTCGATATTTGGGTGGATCGCAGCCTTGATCCCGTGCGCATCGAAATTACCTGTGCGGGCTGTGGCGGACATTTAGGGCATGTGTTCGCGGGCGAACGCATGACTCCTACCAACGAGCGCCACTGCGTCAACAGCGTCTCGATCCTTCGCGTGAACGAAGGAGCTTCGATGGATCATCTGCTGGAAGAGGGAGTTACATCGATGCGGAAGCTCGCCAAGATCCTCCCGAATGTGAACGCCACGGCTGATGTTGGGGAAGTAGCGAGCAGGTCCGGATTGGGTGAGGTTTTCGAGTTTTCAAGAAACTCACTTTGTTCACAGCCCCTCACAGCCACATTGTTCCGAAGTCGACACCCAAGACACCGGCGACCGGGCGACCGGCGAGCGGCGTATTATACGGTTGCGGTTACCGCTAGCTCCGAGGGACCCATGGACCCTTATCACAGCCATACTCGAAAAGCCGCCGGGCAGGGCCGCTTTAACGTTTAGCCCCAAGCAAGCAAGCTGAGTACTTGTAGCCCCCGGTCACGCTGCAAATCCGTGTCCCGCTGCGATGTTCACACCGCGGCGCTCGCGCCTCTCGGACCCGCAGGAAGCTCGCCGCCCATCGGCCGGCCAAGCTGAAATGGAGAACGACAGCGACGACGAGCGCGACGATATCTGCTTCGAGGCGCGCACCGACGATGCCCGCCGCATCACCTCCATCCTTTCGTCCATCTGCGTCGCCACGAGCCGCAAGGCGGACTCGAGCGCCTCGCTCGCGTGGTGTGAGGTGAGTGACACAGGGCTGACCTTCACGGTGAACGTGTCGAAGACGCTGCAGGCGATCGCGTACGTGAAGCGCAAGGGTGTTTTCCATACGTGGGAACTCGCGATGCCGCACCGGGGCGAGGTGCCCGACGAGCGTCTCGAGTTTGGCATCAACCTCGCGACGCTGCTCGAGTGCCTCAAGATCTTTGGCGGCGCGGCGGCGCCGAATGCCTTTGAGCGCTCGCAGACGGCGCTGCACATCAGCTTTCGAGAGGGCACGCGCTGCCTGTGCCTGCAGCTCAACGAGAAGGCCTCGGTGACCGAGTGCGAGATCCACTCGCTTGAGATCGACCAGCCGCACAAGACGGAGCTCAAGGTGCGTGAGGGGGAGCGGCCACCGGCGCGGTTGGTGGTGAGCTCGGACGCGCTCAAGAACGGGATCGACGAGCTCGAATGGGGCGGCGAGGCCTCGCGCGACAAGCGCGTGCTGCTCAGGGTCTCGGCGCCGTCGGCCAGCGGGCCGGGCGGCCTCTCTCTCACTGTGTCCTCGACCGACGTCGGGTGCGAAATGGTGTACCCTCCCGAGGCGCTCGTGTCGTTTGATGTGAGGCAGGACCTGTCATTCGAGTACCGGTTCCTGCACATGCACATGGCGCTGCGCTCCCTGCGCGATTCGCACCAGACGCTGCTCCAGCTCGACGAGAACGGTACACTAGAGATCAAGCTGCGCTTCGCCTCGAGTGCCGCAGCCAACGCGGCCGAGCTCTTCAGCCACTTCTTCCTCTTCCCCCTCACGGACGAGGATGATATCGACGACGAGGATGCGACTGCGTCCAAAGCCGCCGGCGGGGGCGGCGGCGGCGGCGCGCGTGACCAGTTTGACGCGTTCGATTGAGCGCAGTCCGCAGACGCCCCAGACGGCCGGGACCGCTTAGCCCGCGCGGGCGGGACGAGCGGCCCGGTCCGCGCCGCGGGCCGGCACCGCGCCCGTGCCCAGCAGCTAGTGTAGTCCTCAGTGACCCTTTCACCCTTAACCAGACATGACGTACACGCACGCCGGCACATTACGACAACATGTAATCGATTTGGATTTACTCCCGCCGCGCTGTCCGTTAAGTGTCAATCACGGCGCCCCGCGCAGTATTCACGCCACGAGCCACCTCGTCCCGAGCGCGCCGGCAAAACTCGCGCCCCGCACCCCCGCCCCGCTGCTGCGCACAGCACATAGCCCCACCGAGGGCTCACTGTCCCGCGCTCCTCAGCGCCGCAGCGGCCATCAACAGCCGACACGCGGACAGAAACATGCTGGCCCCCGAAGGCGTGGGGCTCGTGGGGTGGAGAGGGTATCGAGAAGTCGAGAGCGCCCCGCCCCGTCCGCTGCGCCGCAAGGGTCTACACGGGCGCACTTACGAGGTAGCGTCGGCGCCGGCGATGATCTCCATGAGCTCCTGGGTGATCTTCGCCTGGCGGGCGCGGTTCATCTCCGTCTCGAGGCGCTTCTGCAGGTCCTTGGCGTTGTCGGTGGCCGCCTGCATCGCCGACATGCGCGCCGCCAGCTCGGAGGCAACCGACTCCTGCATCGTGCGCAGGAGCTGCCCGTTGAGGTACAGAGGCAGGATCGCGTTCAGGAGCTGCGAGGGCTCCTGCTCGAAGATCATGTCGGGCGAGAACTCGGCGGCCTCGGCAGCAGGGATCTTCTGCTTCTGGATGGCGATGTCGCCGTCCTTGGACGTGAGCTTGAAGATCTCGTCGCCCTCCATCTCCATGCCCGCGGGCAGCAGCGGCACGAGAGTGCGCACCGCGGGCGTCGACGCCACCATCGAGATGAATTTGGTGTACAGCAGCTCGATGCGGTCGAGCTCGCCCGCGTAGTACGACGAGAGGAGCTCGTTCGCGACCTCCTGTGCCTGCTTGGCCGTCGGCGCCTGCGTGCACGGGATCGACTTGCGGATCGGCGTCGGGCGCTTGCTGAAGTACTTGCCCGCCTTGTTGCCGATCGTGAGCAGCTCGACCTTAATGTTCTGCGCCTTGAGCTCCGCGATGCGCTGCTCGGCCTTCTTGATGGCCTGCGCGTTGTAGCCGCCGCACAGGCCGCGATCGCCCGCGATCACAACGAGGCCTGCGAGCGAGAAGGAGCGCGACTCACACGCGGGTGAGGTGAGGTGAGGCCAAGCCACGCTTGGAGCGTCCGCGCAACGCGCGCATCGCGGGCCGACAACGGTAACCCGTTTTCTTCGGTCCCATGCGCACAGCCGTTTGGGGCCACGCGTCGCGAGCTCGTCGCAAGTTCGACACGTCCAGAGCATCGGCCAACCGAGGCTGTGCGCATGCGACCCAACTACGCGCCCTGCCGCACGGCCCGCGTCACAGATGGCCACGCCCGGCGCCAATGGCCGTACGGCCGAGCCCCGCCTACCTCGGTCTTCGCGCAGCGGCGCTCGGGCTGCGCCGCTGCGGCAGCCGCCGCCCCATGAGCCCGTTAACGAGGCGACATGGCAGCATCGGCCTGCGGGCCGCCTGCCCACCGGCGCCGCTTCCGCCCCATTCCGTCGCCAACCCAGCGGCTCGCCAGTTGCACCAGATGCAGCAGATGTAGGCAAGTGTGCGGCGTGGGTGTGCGGCAACAGGAGAGCGCGCACCGATCTTGTTGACCTCACGGGTCTCAAGGAGCGGGATGTCGAGGGACTCGGTGGAGAGGCGCTTGAGGAGGCCGCCGAGGATGCGCTCGAGCGTCTCCGAGAAGGGGCGCGAGCGGAGGACAGCCTCCTGCGCGCGACGCACCTTGGCAGCAGCGACCAACTTCATGGCAGACGTGATCTTCTTCGTGTTCTTGACCGACTTGACGCGGTCGCGGAGCGCACGGATGTTGCTCGCCATCTGCGGCGCGCATGTGCGCTGCACATCGACGGGCGACACCGCCGCTGCATAGCTGCTGCGGTAGGGCGCGAGCGGCGCCTGGAAGGCAAGGGCGGCAACAGCGAGCGAGAGCATCGTAGTCCCACTAACTGCGAGGCAGGCAGCGCACGTTGCGGTAAGGTCAGAGTTTGACGGGTGGTTGGAACCACCCAGGATGGTAAAACGCCTGCAAGCGGGCAAGCGGCATCGCCGTGGTGGCGCCCAGGAGCACAAACGAGCACCCAAGCGCACAAGAGCCGACGCCAGGCTTCCGCCGGCCCGCCAGGTGATACCCACGGTTTTTCGGCATTCAGGGCGGTTATGCGCAGATCCGAGGGCCCGCAGAAGCCGTCAGGCACGACCACGTGCGCTGGGTGGTTCGCCGCGAGCGCCGGCGTCGCGGCCACCTGGTGCAAGCTCGTGCCGCACCTGAAATCGAGGAGGAGAGGATCTCCGGGAACCGGGGAATTTTTTCAATGTTTCTTCATCGAAGGACCCCAAAAACGGAAGAGCGGGTCTGAGTGTGACATGTATTTCATCACGAGTGTGTGGCTGGACTTGATTTGACTTGATTTTCAACAGCCCACCCTCACACCGAGTTGCCTGCGAGTCCCTGCGATAAGTTTTTCACAAAAGTGTTTCACAGCAGCGGCGCAAAAGTGGACTCTGCGCCGGCGGTCTGCTCGACAGGGCATGTGGTCCAACCGGGAAAATGCGGAAGAGGCGCTGGGCCTCGCGCGGAGGAAGCTGAGCGAGGGCGACACCGCCGGCGCCATGAAGTGGGTCGAAAAGTCGCTGCACATGTACGAGACCGTCGAGGCCCGTGAGGTCGAACGCAAGATCCAGGAGCGCGTGGCACATATGGCGGCGACGCGGCGCGTCCTGGAGGCGGCAGACCTGTTTGAGGTGCTCGGCGTGACACGCACCGCCACCGCAGCGGAGATCAAGCAGGCATTCAAGCGGCTCTCGAGGGAGGTGCACCCCGACAAGAATGGCGCCGACGAGGCCGTCGAGGCCTTTAAGCGGCTCAACGAGGCGCAAACGACGCTCTCCGACCCGCGCGAGCGCGAGAAGTACGTGATGCTCAACCCGCCGGGCCGCCGCCCGGCGGCGGCGGCGCCGCCGGCCGCTACGGGACCTTCTCAGCCACACGAGCAGCCGTCAAAGAAGCGGCCGAAAGACGCGCATGCGCGCAACCCCTCGCAGCAGCAGCAGCCGCAGCCGCAGCCGCAGCCGCAGCCGCAGCCGCAGCCGCAGCCGCAGCCGCAGCCGCAGCCGCAGCCGCAGCCGCAGACGTCTCGATCCCACGCGCCGCCGCCGTCGACAGCCGCGAGAGACGCCGCAACGGGCGGCCCGGGTGCCTCGTCCGAGGCGCTCGGACGCATGATCGAGTCGCTGCGGCAGCAGCTGGCGACGAGTCACTATGAACAGTCCGAGATGGGTGCTCGGCTACGCGAGGCGACCTTGTCGCAGCGCACGATGTCCGAGGAGCTCGAGCGGAAAGGGCAGGCGCTCGCGACGGCGCGGCGGGCGGCGGAGGAGGCGCTCGCGACGGCGCGCGAGGCGGAGCGACAGGCGGAGCAGAGCCGGAAGGTAGCTACTTTGCAGACGGAGAAGCTTCACCACGCGGAGGCAGAGCGTGCGGAGCTCCGTTCCTTGCGCGAGGGCTTCACAAGCCTCGCGGAGCGGGCTGCGCGTGAGAAGGAGCATCTTGAGGCGAGGCTCGCTCAGGAGCGCACGGCAGCGCTCGCGGCGACGCGTGGGGCGAGTGACGAGCGCGAGCGGGCCGAGCGGGCCGAGGCGGAGGTGCTCGCATTGCGAAACGAGGTGCTCGCATTGCGAAGCGAGGTGCTCGCATTGCGACACCGATGCGCGGCGAAGATTGAGTTCATCGGCGATTTCGTCAATGGTGCTGGCACCACACGCTCAGCGCAAAGCGGAGCTGCCGCCGCCACCGCCGAAGGCGCCGCCGCCGCCGAAGGCGCCGCCGCCGCAGGCGCCGCTGCTGCCCCTGTTCCGGAGGAAGTGCTGCCGAACGAACAAGGCGCGCTGCCGAGCGCCCAAGGCAGCGCCCATGCGCTCGCCCACGAGTGCGCGCCTACGACGTGCGCCCACGCCGGCGCTTCGTCTTCCGCAGGCGGCAAGCGGCCACTCAACCCATCGACGGACCCCTCGGAGTACCCTCTCGGCATGCAAGTGCTCACCACGGCGGTCGGCGCGCATGCGATGCCACGGCCAAATATGGGCACGGGCTCCCAGGGCTCCGCCGAGATTGCCAATCTCACTCGGAGCTCCGCCGAGATTGCCAATCTCACTCGGAGCTCCGCCGAGATTGCCAATCTCGCTCGGAGCTCCGCAGCCCCTCCCGTGCTGCGAGCCGCCCTGCAGCTGCGCCCGCTGCGCGACGACGGGCGCGAAGTGATCGTGTTTCGAGCCAACTGCCTGAGCGACATGGGGCAAGGTTCCATATTAGGCAGGCACTCGCGTGACTCTCCGAGTGAGTATGGCATCAGAGACCCCCGCGTCTCGCGTAAGCACGTGAGGGTCGACCTCGTCCGGTGGCCAAATGTGGGCTTCGCGGAGGGCCTCGCGCTGCGGGTGACGGCGCTCGGCTCGAACCCGGTGGCTCTGCGCCGCCCGCTGAGTGGCCGTGGCATGACGCTCAACGGCGAGGGCACCGTTGCGAGCGCCGTTGCGAGCGCCAGTGCGACGGGCGATGCGGAGGGTGTGCAGGAGGTGCTGCTCACGCACGGGCAGCAGGGAGTACCTCTGGCCGGGCGACACGCTCAACCTCGTCGACGAGAACCGATGCCCCGCAACCGGTGTCTCCGCCAGGTATGCGGGGAATCCGTGCTCGTACCGTTGCGAGGCGGTTACGCTCGAGGCGGTTACGCGCGAGGCGGTTACGCGCGTGCCGGCGGAGATGGCGCCGACACGACGCTTGGCGGGATCCGCGAAGACCACGGCGGAGGCGGCAGAAGAGGAGGCGGAGGCGGCAGAAGAGGACGAGGCGGCTGAGGCGGCGCCGCCCATCGCGCCGAGGCTTCCGATCGATGCCGCCGACTACGAGGATAGCGCCCGCGACGACGAAGTGGCGGAGGCGGAAGCGATGGCGATGGCCGAGGCCGAGGCGGAGGCGAACGCCCAGGACGACGCGGACGCGAAGGGTGATGTGGCACGGGAGATTGCGTCTCGAGAGGATGCACCTGATGAGGGATGCAATCAAGGAAGGTCATCAGTGAGGTCATCGGGATCCTCAAGGGAGCTGGCGTCTCGAGAGGATGCTCATTTGTGGGCGAAGGGAGCAGCGGCGGCGGCGGCGGCGGCGGCGGCGGCGGCGGCGGCGGCGGCGGCGGCGGCGGCGGCGG
>JWZX01003024.1:0-32550 GCA_001275005.1 Chrysochromulina tobinii
GGCCGAACGGCAACGCGCGCGGCGCGGCCGCGCGCGCGCGCGCGCCGCGCCGCGCAATATATTTTCATTCAAGTCCCAGAGTTACCGTACGTAACCAGCTAACCACACATGAAATAACGGACCGATCATCATGACACGACGACAGGCTGAACGTATGCGCTCCTAGTGCCTACACCTCCCGGGTTTCGCATCCCACGCACCGCACGTGACCGCCCGGAGCGCGGGGGCGGGCCGGGCCGCTCGTGGCACCGCTGCCGGGCTTGCGGGCCTTGCGGGGGGCGGAGGAGGGGCGATCCGAGCGAGGTGCGGCCGGCATTCACACGAAGATCTCTCTTATTGCGATGGCCGAGTATCATACAACATGAACTATTACCATCTAGACACTTAATGCTATGATCGGAACGGATTTCACCTTGCGCTAACCCCGCGCTCTCTGCTGCCGGCATGCCACGCCACGGCCTTCTGGCCCACTGCGCAAGGTGTGTTGACGACTGTGAGACCTCTCCCTCTCGCTCACACGCCGTCAACGGTCTAGGGGACGCGCCTCTCCTTTGCGACCAAACGGGAGTTGCGAGCAAAGCAAGGCAGCTCCCGCTCAGCTCAGTGCTGGCTGCTGCTCCTTGGTGATGCCCAGGAATGCATAACCCTCAGCCTCAAGCTCGAGAGCGAGCTCGGGACCACCGCTACGCACAATTCGGCCCTGGTACATGATGTGCACGAAGTCGGGCTTGACGTAGTCGAGCAAACGCTGATAGTGCGTTATGAGGATCATTGCGTTTTTCTCGCTCCTGCAAGCGTTGACGCCGGCCGCAACGGTCTTGAGCGCATCAATGTCAAGACCGGAGTCGGTCTCGTCGAGGATGGCAAGCTCGGGTTCGAGCAGCGCCATCTGCAGGATCTCGTTACGCTTCTTCTCACCCCCTGAGAAGCCGCTGTTGACGTCGCGGCCAAGGAAGTCTGGGCTCATTGAGACCATCTCCATCTTCTCCGAGAGCACGCCGAGGAACTCGAGCGGATCGTACTCGTCGAGCCCGAGCGCTCCACGCCGCTTGTTGACGGCAAGGCGAAGGAAGTCGTTGTTTGACACGCCGGGGATCTCGACTGGGTACTGGAAGGCAAGGAAGATGCCCTGCTGCGCGCGCTCCTCGGGTTCCAGCTCAAGCAAGTCCTCGTCATTGCGATAGCGTGCGCAACCGCCCGTGACCTCATAGCTCGGATGTCCGACGAGCACCTTGGAGAGCGTGCTCTTGCCCGAGCCGTTGGGGCCCATGATGGCGTGCACCTCGCCGCGGCGCACGATGAGGTCGACGCCTTTCAGGATCGGCGTGTCCGCCACAGTCGCGCGCAGTCCGGAAACGACTAGCAGCGGAGGTGCGTCGGCAGCAGCCATGGCCACCGCGCAACCGATGCGAGCGGCACACGAAGGCGCCGGCGCTCTGAGCATGGTGAAGCCGAGCGCGGCCACGCAAAAGGACGGAGTCATAATCCTCGGAGGTTGCTACGTGATGTGAGATTTAGCAAGTGTCGCAAGTGGAGAAGGACGGTATGAAGACATGTTAAGTGTCGCGTCCCCGTTCATGATCGTTCGTTTCAGGGCCCTCACGGCCAGACGCAGTCCACCCCTGCACAAGTCTCCGACACAAAATGAACACAAAAGGACGGCTCCAAGCATGCAAGCAAGCAAGCACCACTTGCTACATGTACAGCCATTCCACTAGCCAAGACCAGTCCCATGTGTGACCACCAGAGGATGGGAGAACACTTGTGCCGGTACGGTGCGCGTCTGTACGGCATCGTCTCAAGCGCATCCTCGCGCCGTCCATCCATCCCGAGGGCCGTTTCAACGAGAAGCTTTTCACAGGCGTCGGAAAAGGGAGGAGCGCGACAAGTTTGCCTTTTTGGACGAAAGCCTCTGAGCGTCGCGGGGATGGCGACCACAGTGCTGCGAGGCAAGCAGGTGTGGGTGCGCGATCCCGCCCTTGCAGACGAAGACGTCTTTTACAAGGGCAAGGTCATCAGCGAAGACGAAAAGAATGTGCGTAACACACGGCCGGCCGGTGGCCCAACGAGCTGCTTCTGTCCATTCCCGCGGATCTGCGACCTGCCATGCCTGCAGCCTGGCAGACAGAATCTTGACCCCGTGTTTTGCGTATCTGGCACAGGTCACCGTCGCATCACTGTCGGACAGCTCCAGCACTCGAGTCTGGCCCAGGGAGCTCATTCTCGAGGTGCGAGCTCATTCTCGAACGCGTTCAGCGTTGCCGCAATGCTCCCCTGTGCAAGAAAAGCACGTGTGAGGGCTGCGAGTGACGCCGATGCTGCCCTCGCTGCTGCTAGAGCTGCAGCTGCAACAGCAGCATCGGAAGGATCAGCAGCAGCTGCGGCGGCAGCATCGGCAGTGTGGCAGCAACTGTAGCGGCGGTCAGTGCGGCAGCAACTCTCGCAGTGGTTGCACCCACGGTTGCTCCCTCGGTCGGTTGCACCCTCTGTTGCAGCCACAACCGCGGCGCACGCCGAGCAACCGACCCAGATGCTGGCCGCGCGCATCGCGTGCACACCCCATGGTGCTCACTGCATGGGTGCTGCGCGTTCGCTTCTTTCGCGCAGTGCACCTTGAACGATGAGGACAAAAAGGATCACTGCAACCTGGACGTGCTGAACTCTGCGACGCTCGTCGAGAATGCAAGGGCACGCTTTCAGAAAGATAAGATTTATACTTACATCTCGCAGCTGCTGCTTGCCATCAACCCGTTCAAGTATATTGAGGAATTGTACTCCGAGCAAGCGAAGGAGGTCTACAGGGGCGCGAACTGGACGCAGCTGGAGCCTCACACCTATGCGATCGCCGAGATGTCTTTCCAATCGATGACGATTCACAACCAGTCGCAGTCGCTGCTCGTCTCGGGCGAGTCAGGCGCCGGGAAGACGGAGACAAACAAGCAGCTTATGGACTACATTATTTGGCGTGCTGGCGTGCCCGCCGGGAGTGCTCTAGCGGCTAGCAACAAGGCGTCGCTCGACAAGCGCATCATGGATACCAACCCGGTGCTCGAGGCTTTTGGCAATGCCAAGTCGATCCGGAACAACAACTCGTCGCGCTTCGGCAAGTACATCAACCTCAAGTTTAGCAAGGAGTGGAGGGTGATGGGCGCAGAGGTGCGCACCTTCTTGCTCGAGAAATCGCGGGTGACGAACGCGAGCCTGGCGCGTGAGCGCTCCTACCACATTTTCTACCAGCTCCTCCGCGGCTCCCAGTTCGACGGCAAAGGTTGCGCTCAACTGAAGGGAAAGGGGCCCCTGGACTTTATGTACACCTCGCTCAGTGGAACAAATTGGGTCGACGCGATCGACGACGTCGAGGATTTCCATGAATTTCATCGGGCGATGCCTAACTGCGGTCTCAATGATGAGGAACATCAAGAGGTCTACAACGTGCTGGGCGCGTTGCTGCACATCAGCAACGTGAAGTACGAGGCAGCAGGCAACGACACGATTCGCATCCAGCCAGGGGCCTCGGCGGACCTGAAAACTGCCGAGCGGCTTCTCGGCATCACCCCGATCGGCCAGCTCCTCGTCGAGAAGGTCGTGAAGTCGCCGCGCTCGAACAACGAGTATCACATCGCGCTCGACATGGGCGCTGCGATTTCGCAGCGCGACGCCCTCGTCAAGCACCTGTACCAAATGCTCTTCGCACTGATCGTCCAGAAGATCAACACGCAGATCCAAGTGGAGAGGGACTTCCACCGCTTCATCGGTTTGCTGGACGTCTTCGGCTTCGAGGTGTTCCAAACCAATTCCTTCGAGCAGCTGTGCATCAACTACGCCAACGAGCGCCTACACAACTTCTTCCTGATGCGCGTGTTTGAAGTCGAGATCGAGCTCTACCGCATGCAAAACCTGCAGGTGCCCGTGCTCACCTACCCGGACAACAGCAAGGTCATCGAGCTCCTCGAAAAGTCTCCGACAGGCATCTTCCCGGTGCTCGACGCGCAATGCAAGACGCCCAAGGCGACCGACAAAACGTTCAACGCTGCCATCTGCAAGCAGCACGCGAGCCACCAGCACTTCAGCACTCTATCGGGCTCAAAGATGAAGATGAGCGGCGTGAGCGATGAAGACGTGTTCGTCATTCACCATTTCGCGGGCGATGTGTGCTATTCGTCTGCAAGCTTCCTCGAAAAGAACACGGACAGCCTCTCTGCGCAGTTCGAGGGCATCCTCTTGAAGAGCACGTCGTCTGTCGTTGTGCAGATGGTCGAAGGCGCCAAGCTTGGGCCGAAAGCCCCCGATAATCCGGGCGATCAGAGCGCCCGCGGCAAAAAGGGGCTCGAGCCTGGCCAGATGTCGGCGCGAGGGGAGGCGGGTGCAATGTCGCATCGCGGCAAGAAGCCCGGCAAGGGCGGCAAGGAGGAGGGCGACGGAAAGAAAGCGTCGGGCTCGGTGAGCAAGACGTTCCTGCTTGGTCTGAAGCAGCTGATGCGCGAGATTGCCACTACGCACCCGTTTTTCATTCGGTGCATCAAACCCAACCAGAAACTCGTGCCAAAGGAGTTCCACGTGTCGATGGTGCTTAGCCAGATGGAACGCTCCGGCACCATTGAATGCGTGAAGCTGATGCAGCAGGGCTACCCGAGCCGCGCGCCTTACGCCGACCTGATGACGCGTTTCAAGAACGCGCTGCCTGAGTTCATGATGACATTGAATCCCGGGCAGTTCGTTGAGCTGCTGCTTCTTGCGTGCAACTGCGACCAGAACGACTACCAGCTCGGGCAGGACATGGTCTTCTTCCGCTCCAACAAGGGTGGTCTGCTGCAGGAGCTGATGATGATGCGCAAGGATCTGGTCGCCTCGCGGATCGTCTCCAACGGCTTGGCCAAAGGCTACAATGATGACCCCGACTACGGCCAGGCGTTCAAAGAGTTGCAGGCGTTTGTCGCCATGCGTATGAGAAAGCGGAAGGAGGCGCGCGAGCTGTTCGAGAGCGCGGTGATGGCAGCGATACAGATGCAGAAGTGGGTCAGGTGGGGCGAGGCCAAGACGTTGCAGCGCTCTGCTGCCGCGACGCACATGCAAACGGTCCGGCGCGGCAGAGCAGCGAGGCTTCAGGCGGCGGAGCTGCGCAGGATCGCTGAGGAGAAGCGGCTGGCGGAAGAGGCTGCACGCAAGGCCGCCGAGGAGGCGCGCTTGGCCGCTGAGGCGGCAGCGGTGGCGGAAGCAGCGGAGAGAGAGCGCTTGCGAATCGAGGCCGAGCGGCTGGCGGAAGAGGCGAGAATCGCGGAAGCAGCCAGAATCGAGGCCGAGCGCCAGGAGGCGGCAGCGAAGAAAGAGGCGGAGGAACGGGAGGCGCGCATCGCGGAGGAGAAGAGAATCGCTGACGAAATAGAGGCAAAGAGGAGACAGGAGGAGCAAGTGGCAGCGCAGCAAGAGGCGGCGCAAGACGCCCTCGACGACCAGGACGACGAGGCCGACCAGGACCACAACAAGTGGTTCGTCCAGATACCCGGGAAGCGTGGTGGGTCCAAGGAAGTGCATCGCCATCTGATGTGCAAGGGTGTCGAGTGGGGCTTCCAGTACCACAACTTCTACGGCGACTGGGAGCTTGATACGACGCAGGAGCTTTGCAACGACCGGCCTCACTATATTCACAATACCATGTACGGCGGGCACGCGCACTTGTTTCACACGATCGACCCGCACTATCACGTGCCGCGCTGGGTGATTGGGCCTTCGCCGGGCAACGAGAACGGATGGGCCTTCTGCGAGTCGGATGCGTTGACGCCGCATGAAGTGAAGGCGACGTGGATCTCGTGGGATGGCTTCGAGTGGCATTCGTGCAAGTCATTCCGGTATGAGCCCAAGGAGCACGAGATGGACGGCTTCTCGGATGAGGAGGACTTTGAGGAGGGCGATGATCATGATCTGTACGATGAGAATCAGTTTGGCATGAAGGATGGGTTCGAGACCAACTCGAAAGTCAACAAGGTCGCGCTGACGTCGAGCGAATATGAGCACATGATGACCAATCGGGAAGCTAAGGCAGACCCGAAGGAGGAGGCGCCTTCAAAGGTGCAGACCGTGGTGGAAGATGATGCGGAGGTGGAGGATAATACTGCCCCGGGGAGTGGCAGGGATGAGGACAGCAGCAGGGAGGATGGCAAGAAAGGCAAGAAGGGCAAGAAGGGCAAGGACGGCAAGAAGGAGAAAGGCAAGAAGTCGAAGTGAAACGGGCGCGCCTGACTGCCCGCGTGGCTTTGTGAAACGCGATTGTGTGGCAATGGTCTTGCGGCGATCGCGACTTAGCGACGACGGAGCGCAGACTTAGCTGCGCACCGCTGGGAAGCTCAGGGGCTACTCCCACAGCCTGAGCTTCCCACAGCCTGAGCTTCCCGCAGCCCTGAGCTTCCCACAGGGGCTACTCCCACAGCCGACCCGATCGAGCCCGATGAATGTGCGCATGGTGTCGTTTGCCTGAGTGTGTGATGTGTGAGCTTGCCTGTGCGTGTGGATGGTGTGCGTTGCAGCATGTTTCAGGTCCTCGGAGGTGACGACGCGGAGCGGGGCAGTGTGATTTCTCGCCTCTGACGCCCAAGCTTCAGCGCGGACGGAGTGGGCGTGCGGAGTGGCGGTTGTCAGCCGTGTGCATGGCCTTAACCCGCGGAACCGCATTGTTGCACCGCGTATTGTGGCGTACTTATCGGACCCTTCGGTCCGCCTCGTGTGTCGACGGTCTCGCTGTGTGCGTGCGGCCGTGTGGCGTTGGCGCGGCGCGCGGCGGATATGCCGTGCGTCGCGTGCGGGAGGGCGGCAGGTGGCCGGGCCGGTGGCGCTCTCAAAACCGTACAAACTCTCGTCTAAATTATATCGCCATCATCGCCGAACCATCACGCCGCGTGTGGCACTCTGACGGTGACGCGGTGACGCTGACGGGCCCCGCCGGCCGGTCCCGCGGGAGGCGGGACCGCCGGACTCGTCCGGCGGCGCCGCCAAACTCAACGCGCACTCCGCACTCGCCACGGCCCCGGGGCGGCGTGTGCCTCCGCGGCGGCGTAGCGCGCAATTGCCGCAATGGCGCAATTGGAGAATTGCGCCATCAATGCGGGCCGGCGCGGATGAATACGAATTCGCTATTCGGAATTGCCGCGTTACGTTCGCTTACGTGGACGACGTGCGCGGACGCCCCGGCGCGCGGCGGGCGGAGACCGGAGTACCGGAGTTTGCAGTTTGGCCCTCCTGTGGCGAGTTGTTCGTTGAGACCGTTCCGGGCTTTCTATACCGTTATAGAGTCCCGAGTTGAACTTCCGCGCGACACACAGACACTTCTCAACGCGTCCCACAAATCGAGCGACGCCGCCCGGGAGGCCGGGTCCAGCCAGGCCTCGCCGGCGGAAGCCGAGCGGCACGGTTCTCGCTCTGACAAGGGTATGGCGTGCTGCGACATCTCGCATGCAAGAGCGAACGGCAATCGCGCCTATGCCACCGCTCCCGCGCGCATCAAAGTGCATCTTTCAGCTTTCAGCTGGTCCTCTCGCTTGCGCGGGCGAGGGTCCCAGAAGAGCTGACTCCTAGAAGAACTATCGCGCTGCGCTTATGGGTTGACTGAAGTCCAAACCGTCAGATGATGCAGGCATCGCAGGCATCGCGCTATCAGCTGTGTTGAGCGGTGCAGCTTCTCTGATGATGCGCGATCTACGGCGCGAGCACGGTCGAGCAGAGCAGAGTCAGCGAACGGGAAAAGCAAGCACGGGTGGATTGGGTTCTCGCGCCGCGAGGAGAGTGATAGCGCGCCGCGAGGCGCCAGTGTTCGTGTGGTGGTACGCGACGCACGTGTGCACGAACCCTACGATGGCCAAGATGATGGCCGCAACGTTGTTGACGCCGAAGGGGCCGACCCCTGTGCCTGTTGGAGTCATGAAGCAAACCAGCAAGCCGACACCCAGATAGAAAGCGCCCTTGCCCCGCTGCAACGTCAGGAACTTGAGGTAAGCGTCGATCCAACGGTAGAACTTCGAGATAGATTTCGTCTTGTCCTTGATCTCGACGGTTAGCACGATCAGACCAAAAATCACAGCGTAGATCGAGCCAACAAAGTAGACAAATCCGCCACCCAGGATCAATGTAAAGATGCTGCCCCATACGCCAGCGAAGATGAGAAAGGCGCCCGCAAAGAGCGAAAGAACCTTGAGCAGCACTCGCGCCTGTGCAGAGGTGGGCTGCGTGAAGGCCGCCCGAAGGTCGCGAAGCGCTGACATATTCCCTCGCGCGTTTCCAGTGCCTTGAGGCAGGTCCTGTTCCGGACACAAGTGCAAGTTCCGTTTTCTAGTTCGATTCAAAAAGTCATCAGAACGAAAGGTGTTAGGTGAGCAAGTCAAGTCAAGTCAATTGACTTGGAGCATGTCCATGTCTGAAACAGCTTGCGCTCATCTCTGGATTGCGCGTACCCGCGCAACAAGGAGTGACGCGTCCGCCGCGCGTCTGTAGACGATTTGTACGAATAGAGAGTTATCACGCAGCAACTGCGGTGGGGCCACTGCTCCGTTGCACCTCAAACATGGCAAAGTACTTTCTTCATTCATATATCTGAGGGGAGGCAGATTTTTCTATGAGCCGCTGCTTGCTCCTTGTCGCGCTGCTCGGGTGCGCGGACGCGTTTCGACCCGTGCTGGCCGCTGGGCCACGCAGCGCAAGCCTGCTCCTGCAGCAGCGGGCGCGCTCGAGCCCACCCGTCGCGGTGGTGGTTGACATCTCGTCGACTGAGGAGTTCGAAAAGGCATTGGATGAGGCGGGACCGGCGCTGGTTGTGGTCGACTACTCAACCTCGTGGTGCGGACCTTGCAAGATCATCGCCCCTAAATTTGACGAGTTCAGCGAGCAGTACAAAAGCGTGACCTTCCTCAAGGTGTGCATGGCGCTTGCCACCCAGCTTGTGAAGCAGACGCTCCGCCCCCCGCCGCACGCGGCGGTTGCCCACTGGCTGCTGCGTCCCTTTTGGATCATGCGCAGGTCATGGGCGACAGCAGCCCGGCCGCTGACAAGCTGATGCGCAGCCAGGGCGTCCGTGCGCTGCCGTCATTCCACTTTGTGCGCGCCATTCCTGCCCAGATCGAACTCCCCTTGCGGAGCCGCATGATGCCGAGGCTTTTGAGGGCCGCAAAGCCGAAGCCGCTCCGCCGGCGGCGTCCCTCGAACCTTCCCCGTGTGGCCGCCGGCGGCATCCCAACTAACCCTCGTGCGGCCACGTGCGCTTGCCTGCAAATGCAGTGGAAGAACAAAGAGCAGATCGAGAGCATCAGCGGGGCGAAGACACAGGCGCTGCAAGATGCGATCGAGGCGAACATGTAACATCCTTTCGCGGGTCTCCAATAATTATGGACGACGACGGCGTGCGCTCTCACGCGCGCGCATGCATCACACAACAACGCCCGGATGTGACCTCTATACGGGTTTGGGGTTGACCCCGTTGTGCGAACCGGGCAAAACACTGGTCTGAGGTCACTGTGCTTATGATTGGAAAGTGTACTCAAGGAGGTAGAGGAGGGATTAATATCTGGATTTGCACACAATCCTCATACCTGGCCTGTGCTGGTGCGCACCGCAGCGCACCGCGAGCCTCAGCCTGTGGCTGTGCCAGGTTCTTTACGGGGGGGTCCGGGGAGCGGGGAGGTGGCAGGTGCGCCACCCTGACCCTCTCGTCGACGGTCGTCTCCAGCGCTGTCCAGTGCGCGAGCTCGCCGCCGCTCGCCGCTCCCGCAAGCCGAGCGTACGTGAACTGTCCCTCCTCCTCGCCCAGCTCCCCTCGTCACTTGACTAAACTTCAACTTGAACGAACTTGGTTAGAGTCTTTCGTTTTTGCTGTTCGATCGAAGAATGGGGTCGCCCGCTCGATCGCGATTTGGCGCAGAGCTCGAGATCCCCGGTCCAGGCACCTACAACTATGCGACCGACCAGACTAGCAGCGGGTTCATGGGCGATGCGCCCAAATACACTATCGCATCACGCAAGGTGCAGACGAAGCCGGACGACGCATCGCCTGGACCCATATATTCGCCGAGAATGGAGAGCGCGCTCGAGCAATCGCCGCAGTACTCGTTCGGCAATTCGAAACGCTTCGAGGCAGGGGGCACCTTTCCACCGGGGCCAGGCCAGTACGAGTCGCTCTCCACCCGTTTTGGAGGGTCCCTGGTTGGAGATGCTCCCAAGTATGGATTTTGGCACGTCCGTGCAGCGGCCGTCCAGCGAGCACAAAAAGGGGCAGCGGTGAGCTGCATGCCCCAGCGTTCGACTTGCGTGCCCCAGCGTCGCCTTGTGTGCCGTTGCGAGGTCTCGTCTCATCCGCTCACGACTGCGCCCGCACTGCAGCTTCATCTCCAAGGAACACGCGATCAAGTCGAACTACGGTGTGAACTCGCCAGGGCCAGTTGCCTACTCGTTTCAGGCGCGTGCGCATCGCGCATCGCGCGCCCAGCCGAAATGCCCCATCGGCTCTGCTCATCAGCGTGTCATTGACAGTACAACCCTCTGGGCCAAACTGCCCACTGTCGCAGGGAACGATTGGCGCGCAACTCTGCGGCACAAGTCAAGCAAATTCACCCCGCTACACGATACGACCGCGGCTCGAGGGATCGGCTACAGCGGCGGCGGCTGAAAGAGACCGGCCAGGCCCAGGCAAATACAACCAACCCCCCGCCTTTGGCAACCAGGTGGCCTCGACGCGAAACTCATCCGCGAACTATAGCTTTGGCACGTCTGAGCGCCACAACCCCGCCACCAACCCAAATCGCGTACCGTACATCGGGAAAGACTTTGACAAAGTCTATTTTGGTGCGCCCGCTTGCGTTTCTGTACACTGCTCCTCGAGCGCCCGCGGTTCGCACTGTCATCGCCGCGATCGAGACCCCCCACATCCAACCCCGATTCCACAGGTGTCAACTCTCCGGGGCCTTCCAAGTACGCATTTGGTGGCTCCATCGGGGCCACACTGCCGGATAAAAAGACGTCGTCCAAGTACTCATTTGGTGGCGAGTCGCGGTTCGCGTACTAGGACCCATAGCTTATGGCATCGTTCTCGTTCTCCTTGAGAGTTCTTTGAAGAGGATGAAGAACTGTCACGGTCCGCAGCTCGTCCTCAGCGCCACGGTGAACGTGGGCCCGGCCAGATAGGCTGAGAAGTTTGAGGCTGACTGCGGCGCGAGCGGAACTGCATGCGCGTCTGCTCGTGGCGCGCCGTCGCCGTTGCCCGCGACCCGCGTCTCCCGTGTGGCCGGTGTGTGCATCCCCTACGTGCGCTACGTTGTATGAGCGGAGCACGACGTCGAGCTGTCGCGCGAACTCGATGATTGCGCTCCGCTTCCGCACCAGCGCGCGGGGAGCGCTTCATATCGTACGGAGATAATACAGTAGAGTCTGCATATGGCTGGTGTTTCGCGGTTAGAATAATGATTACGCATGTGCGGTGTGGGCTTCCGCGGATTCGAGATTGCGGCTTCCGAAGATAGGGGTGAACACCCAGTCAGGGGGGGTGGTGAGAAAAACAAGTAGACACACCAAAAACACAGTACACAGTCTCCAGAGTTGGGAGAACGCAATGGTATATGCCCCACTACCCTACTGCCCTACTACATGTCATACGAGCACTCATGGGCACCAACTTTTTTTATGGCAACCTTGGCTGCATGGGCGGAACCGACAGCATGACTGGCAGCGGCGGCTTGGGCGGCTTGGCTGGCTTGGGCGAGTGCCTCGGCCTTTGCGAGCTCGACTGCAGCCACGAGCGCTGCCTTGGCGTTGGCATCGGCCGCCTCGACCGCACTGTCGCCACCTCGATGGCGTGCTGGCGCTCGCTTGCAGCCACTGCCTGTGCCTCCGACACGGCCGCAGCCACTGCACGTGCGACGGCCTCGTCGATGGCCGCCTGCGCGTGCGCCTGCGCTGCAGCCGCCACTGCCTCGGCCGCCTCATCTGCCGCCGCGGTCGAAGCGCTGCGCGCGTACGCCTCTGCAGCTGCGAGCGCCACAGCGGCCTCGGTCCCGGCCTGGCGTGCATGGCCGAGCTTCGCCGCGAGAGCTTCGAGCGCCGCCTCGGACACACGAAGCTCCTCCGCCATCTTGGCAGACTGCTGCGCTTGCCACTCGCGAGCCTCGCGCAGCTCCCTTTGCGCCTGCGACTCCACCTGCGACTCCACCTGCGACTGCGACTGCGACTGCGCACGCGCCGCCTCGATCACCTTTTCGGCCGCCACGCTTGCGTCAGCAGCTAGCTGCCTCGCCCTCGCAGCTTCCTCGGACGAGCGCACCACCTCATTCCTCGCCTGATCTAGCAGCGCACCCTGCCGATCCGCCTCGGCCTGCATGCGCTCGAGCGCCTCGGCTAGCCGCTGCGTCTCGGCACGCGCGGCGCTCGCCTCAGCGCTCGCCTCGTCCGCCGCCCGGCGCGCCTCATCCGTCGCTTGATGGAGCTCGAGGCTCGACGAATAAGCCGCAGCCCGCGCCGCATCGAGCTCCGCCCGAAGAGTGGCCTCCGCCTCGCGCATGGCTGCTACCTCCGCCGTCCACTCGGGCGTCAGGGACTCACTCATCTCAGCCGCCGTGCGCTCGCCCAGCGCCGCCGCCTCTCGTGCCGCCGCCTCTCGTGCCGCCGCCTCGAGCTGCGCCATCAGCTGCGCCTCAAGCTGCACTGCGCCCTCGCGCGCGGCGACCACCTCCGCAACGAGCTGCCGCCGCGCCTCGTCGCTTTCTCGGGAGAGCCTCTGCTGCTCGAGACGATGCTGCTCCCGCTCGTGCTCGATCTGCGCCTGGCTCGCGGCGAGGCTGGCCGCATGCTCACGCCGGAGCGCCGCCTCGTCAGCCGCAGCGTGCTCGCGCGCGAGGCACGCCGCCTCGAGCTTTGCGGCCTCAAGCTGGCTCTGGAACGTGTGCAGCGCGGTCGCGCCATTTGCTTGTGCCTCGTCGAGGCTGCTCGCGTGCTCGCGACGAGCAGCCTCGAGCTCGCACGCGAGCTCAAGCTCAATGCGTCGTGCAGCCTCGAGCTCGCGACGAATAGCCTCGAGGGCGTTCGAAGAGGCGCGTGCATGCTCCTGCTGAGCGTCGAGCAGCGCCTCCGCTCGCTCGCGTTGGGCCTCGAGGAGCGTCGTCGCGAGCGCCTGCTCCTTCTCAAGCAGTGTCGCGGCAAAGGTCGCCTCTTGCTCCCGACGAGCCGCGGCAGCCTGTTGAGCGACCTCGTGCGCAGCGACGCGCGCCGCTTCGTCGGCGGCCTCCCTCTGCTGCTGATGCACGCGCTCCAGCTGCCGCCGCTCCGACGCTGCCTCAGCCCCTGCCTCGACTAGTGCTCGCCGCAGCGCCTCAGTGTGCGCCGCTTCCATCGCGGTGAGCGCCTCAGTATGGCGCTGTTCCATCTGCTCGATTCTCGCCTTCAGATCACGCGTCACCGCCGCCTCGGCCGCTGCGACTGCTGCCTGCTGCGCGCGTCGCGCTTCGCTCGCAGCCGCCTCCTCGCGCGCCGCGGCCGCCGCCTCCGCCTCGCTTCTCGCGGCCGCGGCCGCCGCCCGTGCCGCCGCGTCTTGTGCGCTTCGCGCACGCTCATCGGCATGCAGAAGAGCCTCTGCATGCTCGCGGGCCAGCGCATCAAGCGCCGCCGCCTCGTGTGCCGATGCCGCCTCTCTGGCTGCCGCGAGCTCCGCCGCCGCCGTCTCGATGGCGTGCTGCCGCTGCTGGTTCGCCGCTTGGAGCAAAAGCGCCTGGGCATCTTGCGCTGCGTAGAGCGTGGCAATGCGCTCGTCGGTGGCCTTCTCGGCCGCAGTGTGGAGCGCCGCGGCGATCTCGTTCTCGTGCTTGCGCAGCAGCGCATTGCTCACCGCGTACGCCTCGTCAGCCGCCCGGCGCAGCGCTTGCGCCCTCTGTGCCGCAGCTTCACTCAACGCAGCCTCGAGCTTCTCGACATGGCGAGCCTCGAGCGCAGCGCGCTCCTGTGCCGCCTCCGCTTCCACGGCCTGGCGCGTAGAGGCCTCCGCCTCCGCCCTGGCTTGCGCCACCTCGGCGGCCTGCGCCTCGATTGCGGTGCGTGCGGCGGCCTCCTGATGGGCAGCATGCTCGCGGAGCATTTGGGTCGTGCGCTGCATCGCGAGCTGGTGGGCCGCCTCGAGGGAGCTGCAACGCTCGCGCTCGGCGTTGAGCTCGGCGATGGTCTGCACCAACTGCCGCCCCTCGTGTGTACGCGCCGCTGCAAGTTCCGCCTCCGCAGCCGCGAACACTCGCTGCCGGGCGCGGCGTGTGGCGGTTGCGACGCTATGGAAGAGGAGCGCCGCGTCCTCGGCACTCGAGACGAAGCGAGCAGGTAGCGCCGCCAGCGCCTGAGGCATCGAGGGCCGTTGGCGGCTACCCACCGCAAGTGTGGTGTCCTCGCCACTGGAGGCGAGAACTGCAGCGACGGCCACCGCCGCCGAGTCGGAGGCAGCGGCAGCCGCCGCGGCCGCGGCGATGGCGCCATCGGCGGCTTCAGCAAGAGCGAGCGCGGCGGGTGGCGGTGGCGTTGGGCTCGGGAGCAGCGTCACCGCATCGCCAGGGAAGGCAAGGGTGACGCACGGGCGCACCACAGCCGGCAGCACCACGCATGCATCCACCTCGGGGCCACCGTTGATGGCAAACGCGAGACGGTGGTTGTTCATGTCGACGATCACCTCGATCGTCGAGCCACGCGCGCGCCCTTGCAGGTGGCAACTCTGCGGGCCGCGCGCCTGTGGCAGGATGTGCCTATGGCCTACGCCAACTTCGCGTGGGCCGCGCGCTGCGTGCAGCCGGCCATCATAGGGGCAAAACCCCCAATAATGCTCGGCCGAGGGCGCAGCCTCTGTGGCCGAAGGGTCCGCATCAGCGATGCCCAGGCGCATGCCGAAGCCGTCGTTGCCCCGCGAGTGGCGGATCACAAACACGAAGCGGTGCTCGCCGGTGCTCATCAGCGGCAGCCCGAGCACCGCACCTGCACCCTGCGTCATGTGCGTGGCCGTCGAGCGCGGCTCGTCGTCTGTGCCTTCGTAGACAAGGTCGACATCTGCTGGTGCCCAGCGCCATCGCGGCGGCATCAGACCTGTGGCGATACCGTCGATCTCCTGGGCAGCCACCGGCACCATTCCGGTCGGAGCGGCGCCCGCTCCACTGGAAGCTGGCGGTAGCGGCTCACCGTAACCGCTGGCTCCACCACCACGGCCACCAAGCGAATGCGCATCCCCCGATGAAAGCGAGAGGCGCTGTGTGCCCGGCGCTACCGGCACTCGGCGCGGTAGCGCCTGCGGCCGCGGTGGAGCCTGCCGTCGTGGTGGTGAGGCTTGCACCCGTGGGGTAGACAGTGACGCAACCCGTCTGCTCATCGTGGCGTCGAGTGGACCGCGAGCGCCTACAGCGGCAGCAGCTCGCTGCTGCTCGACGATCGAAGCTACTATCGACTGCGCCTTCAATGGTGAAGATAGCCGCACGGGCGCGCCGAGGCTTTCGCGGTCGCGGCGCGAAGATGATGACATGGGGCGCGCCAGCGTCGTCTCGCGACGGCGGCGCCGGCCGCCGCCGTCACGGCGAATTTTTCAAGTGCAGGTTCGCTCCTCCGCAGGCTATGAGGACTCGGTTGCGTGTTTAGAAAGTTGTGATTCCGAATCTTCGTTTCAAAGCTTCCTTTCCATTGAACAGCAATGTCGTTTGTGAAAAGAGTAGCCGCGGAGGAGCTCGCCTCCACAGTTGCGCGCCACTTTGGCACATCCGACTCGCCGTTCAGCCACGTCGATGCGGACCATGCCATCAGCGGATTTCGAAGCGCTCTAAGTGTGGAGGCAGCGGAGGCCGGCCGGCCACTCCATCTGTTGCCGCCTCACTCAATTGTGCTTGCACTTCGACGCTTTCTGGGCCCAATGTCGTACGAGCGCGAGCTCTCCGAAATCCTGTGCGCGGCGTACGGCTCCGCGCACGGCGGTCCTGTGAACGCTGTCTTGCTCCTCGATCAGTTCGCACACGCTCTTGCGCCTTCGCATATGTCAAGGCCGGCGCTCATGACCAAGATGGACCTGAAGGCGGCGATCGCCGCGTGGGTGGCGGAGCGCGGTCCTCCCCAGTCCTCCCCTGCCTCGCCCCCGCGGCTCACCTCGGGCTCGCCACTCGGCCCTACTTCGGTCGGGCGAACGCCACGAAACAGCCCGCCAGGGAGCGCCGCCCCAGCGGTGGGGACGGCGGCCTACCAACGGCAACTGAGCGCCTCGGACCCAGGTGCCTTGATCCCGGCGCCGCAGTCGCTCTTCTCGCCCGTTCCGGCGAGCGCCGCGACCTTGCGCGTCGAAGCCGCAGCACTCAGCGCATCGTCGAGTGAGCCACTGCGCGCGGCGGGCTCGGCGCTCTCAGCGCTGATCGCGCAGGCGACGGCGGCGGCGCACGACCACGAGCGCGCGCTCACTGCGACGAGCGAGGCGGCGCTCGGCTGGCAGGGGCGCGCCATGAGCGCCGAAAGCGAGGCGGTGGCTCTCACGACCGCGCAGCGAGCTCTGCACGCGGAGCTCGCCGCATCAGAACGGGAGAAGAACGCGGCACGGTCGCGCGTGGAGGTCCTTGAGCAGCGCGTCATCAGCCTCGAGCACGAGCGAGCTGTGCAGGCGCTGCGCGAGCGCGAGGCAGAGGGACGTGCGCTCGAGCTCCAGGCACAGATCGCGGCTAAGGCGACTGAACTTCGCTCGTCGCAGCAGGCGCACATGCACGAGCATCAGCAGCGGATCGCCTCGGAAGAGGAGCTGAGCCGAGCGCGCGCCCACGCGCACGCGCAGCTCGAGTCGCAAGCGCACGAGCAGGTCCAGTTCCGCCGGCAGCTCGATGAGGAGCGCGAGGCAAGTGCCCAGGCCGTGCGCGAGGCAAACGCCCGGTTTCAGGCGGAACTCGACATGACACGGCAGGAGCTCACGCGCCAGTTGAACGACGAGCGCGCGAGTGTGGCTCAGCTGCGCAACGAGCTGCGCGCCGCGCGCCTCGACCTCGAAAGCACCCGCAACCTGCGTGCCCGCGAGCGCGCCGAGTATGATGCGGCAGCGCAGCACGCGGCGGAGCTCCAGCGCGCCGCCGTCGCGCGCATGGAGTCCAAGATGGCGGCCGCCGCGAGCCAGGCCGCGCTACAGCTCGAACGCGCGCGCAAGGAGCTGGCAGACGAGCGTGCGCTCACACAGGAAATCGTCACCGAGGCGAAGCAGGAGGCGGCCGCAGCCATGGCGCAGACGCTCGAGGCTCGGGAGGATGCGCTCCGCTGGCAGAGGGCCATGACGCCGAATTCGACGATCTCTGGCTTGTGACGAATTCGACGCATGCATGGGTTGACATAGTGGCCTTGAGGCAGACCCATTCACAGAGTCATGCCGCACACGGTGGTCGGATCGGAGCAACGGCGCCGCAGAGGGAGACCTCTCAGCTCCAGAGATCGCACATTTACGTCCGCTCCAACACAGATCGTAAACGTGTACGCTACTGTAAGTGCACAGATCTAGTTGTTAGTCACCGGGCGGTACGGGTGCCGGTTCGGACTTCGGTCTTCGGTTCGCTGTCCGTATCCTTCTATGTGGAGCGGGCACTTGTGCGCAAATGCGCAAGGCATCGTGCTCCGTTCGTCCGTGCCGGCTCGCAGTAAAAAATGTCGATAAAAAATGTACCGTCCTACGCCCCCGCACCGCCGGTCCGCGACCGGTCGTCTCCCGTCGTCTCTCGGTTCTCCCTTCTCCGCTAGACTGGCTACACACGCCACATGGAAGTCAGGCACGTCCAGCCCGTTTTCTCGTTGGGTCTGCGCGCAGCATGGCTTATGTACGTGCCGTCGCTGTGGAGCCGCAGCGCCAGAAGCGCGCGCTCATGGCCACATCGCCGCAGACATCGTCACACAGTGGTTCGATCAAGTGTTCGACCTCTTGCTCTCCTTGAGTTTCAGCTCTATCCACTGCTTCTCGATGCAGTAGACATCGCGCAGGTAGTCGCAGACCTCGTTGACGCAGTGGCCCTGCAGCAGCACTTCGACGTCCTTGGTGTTATTGCCGGGCAGCTTCAGCACGGCGGTCGTGCAGCCGAGCTTGACTTTGAGCGCGTCCGAGACCGCCTGGGGCGAGATGCAGAACGACTCGAGACCTGAGACGTGCGTCTTGTTGTGGCCAGCCGCGCGCTTCATCTCAATGCTGATGGGCTTGAGCGCGCCCTTGCGGATTGACGGGGCCTCGCCCTGGACCTCGACACGGTGGAAAGCGGTCATGCGCTCCTTCAGCGACGCCTTGAGCTCGGCGAGCGACATGTGCGTCGCAAAGGTCGTCCCCTTCTTCGCGCCTCCCGCGAGCTTGACGAGCGCGTTCAGCAGCAGCTCGTCGAGCGGGACGGCCGCTGGGTCAAAGTCGGGCAGCCCCGTTCCGACGCTGCCCCCCGCGGAGGGCGCGGGCGGCGGCGTGGGCGTGCCATCAAGGAGCTTGAGCGTGGCGATGGCGTCGACGATGGCATTGGCCGTGGTCGCGCCCGCGCCGTAGGTCTGGAGCTCATCCACGGTGAGCGCGCCGACGGCGAGCGCGCCGAGCGAGTCGAAGCCGTCTGCGGCGAGCGCGGCGGCAATCTGCACAGCGGTCGCGTCATCGGCCACCCCGCCCGAGCTGACGAGCCACGCGCGCACTACGTCGGGCGCGTTCCCGGCGAGCACATTGGCGAGGGGCGCAGCGTATGCCTCGGGCACTCCGAGCTTTGAGAGCTCGGCGGCATTAAGGCTGCCCGCTTGGAGCGCAGCAACCGAGTCGAAGCCCTCCGTGGCGAGGGCATCCGCCGCCGCCGCTGCTTCGGCTGAGGGCATCCCGGCCGCATAACGCAGGAAGCCGCACACCTCGGGAGGCCCCTCGGCCGAAGCCGAAGCACCGTCACCACCTGTGGCGCTGGCCGCCGGGCCGCCCTCGCCTCCCGCGCCGCCGTCGGCGTCATCCGAGTGAGCACCTCCGAGCACGAGCTTGGTCCGAATGTATTGCTCGAGCGCGGCGTGCGCCTCGCCGAGGGTGTACGTGGCGCTCTTGTCCTTTTTGCCGACGGCCTCGAAGAGCGGCTTGGTGTACGAGTTAGGCTGCCACAGATCGGTGACCACAGGCGGCTTGGTGCGCAGCGGCTCGTCCTTGGCTTCCTCCCGCGCACCTCCAGCCGCACCGGCCGCGCTCACCTCTTCCTTTGCCTTGGCAGCGCTCGTGCCGAGCAGCTCGAAGGCTTCATACGCGGCGCTCGAGCGGTCGACGGACAGGATGGTGATGATGTTCTTAACGTCGCGTACATTGCACCACTTCTGCTTGTGCATGTGCTTGATGAACTTTCCCACCTGCTTGTAGCTCGTCTTCTTGGCGTCGAGCGTCGGCTGACCCGCCGGGCGCGCGGGCTGCATGTGGTTGAGGTAGAACTTGTCCGCGGTCAGCGGCAGCTCTGAATCGGTGCATGTCGTCTTGAAGGCGGCCCAGAAGCAGTACTCCATCAGGGCGTCCGGATCCATCTCTCCAACAGCCTCGACAGGACCGCTCGCGCGTGCCTCACCCGATCGCCGCTCGCCCGAGCGCCGCTCGCCCTTGCGCGGCTCGTCATCCTCTTCGTCGTCCTCGTCCTCGTCCTCGTCCTCACCCGCCGCTGCTCCCGTGCCCGAGGACGCGGCGATCTCGTCGGCGAGGAAGCCATCATTAGGCACCTTGCGCCCGCCATACGACCAGAGCGAGTCGCGGTACACGTGTAGCACTGCCATGCCCTTGCCCTTCATGCCGGTCTTGGCCACTTCGTCGGACGAGACGAGCATCTTGCCCACTGCAAAGGGCGCATCGTTGCCCTCGACGCGGATACACCGCTTCTGCCCGGCCGCAAACTTACCCAGGCCACCGTCGGGGACGATGACGCCGGGTAGCATCATGTCTGCGCCTGCACCGCGTTCCTTGGGCAGCAGGAACTTGGACACTGGCCCGTGCGTCACGAGCTCCGGTATGATTGATGGCAGCATCCACAGCGTAAAAAGCGTCGGGAAGACGGCACCGAAGCCGTCGTCGAAAAATGCGGCTGGCCCGTCGCCGGGCACGTACAGGTGCGTGCCGTTCGAGCACTTGAGCAGGTGTACATCCGTCTCCTCCTTTACCCGCAACACTTTGTCAAGCATCTTCTTGGTGAGCAGCGGAAACTCTTCCATGAGCTGCGAGCGCAGTCGCTTGACGTCCGCCTTGCCCAGTATCGATTGCGTGGTGATTTTGGACTCGGCCTTGAAAACGTTGGACATTCTCTGATCCGGCGCCAAGATATGGTCCGACTACGCGGTCTGCCCTTCCGAAGCACTCCAGCCGACGCACGACGCGGCACAGAGTGGAGTGTGAACGATTAAAGGCCGTGAATTACTTTGAACGCAACGCGTGACCAGGTTTACTCTTTTCATTCATTCAGCATATTTCACAACACACCATCACAGATCTTCAGCATTCACATTCAAATCTGACACGCCTACACGACAGCGCACATTCCGCACTATCTTGCAGCACAGACCAGTGAGTTTGACAGCTTGAGCGGCCTGACACAAGGACAAGCCGCGAACGCCAAGCAGTCCAGCGGGTGCGGCGGAACAATTGCACGCCGCCAATGGTTTCCTGTCCCGGACACGTGGCCACTTCACTTGGACCGGCGCTGCTTATGTCGCATCCGCATCAGGTGGCGCAGCCGGTGCGCGCGCGTGCAGTCGGCGCCGCCGCACGCCTCATTGATGGTGAATGAGAACCGACCGGGCATGTATTCTGCGTTCCAGAAGATGTAGTAGTTCGTGCCCGCGGTGCACGGGAAGGAGACGGTCGCGGTGCGCCCGCCCTCGGAGTTGGCAAAGCCGAGAGGGTCTTGCGCGCCGAAGCGGGCGCAGATGGCATAGACGGCAACGAGCGTGTCACGCTTGAGGCTGCTAACGGTGCACCTGCCACCGCGTGAGTACTGGGTCGCCGTATACTTGAAGTGCTCGTCGAGCACGCCCGAGGCCCAGTTGGCACCCGTGTGCGCCGGCTTGGCGACGGCGCAGTGCGAGCCGGGCGGCACGGCGGCGCGGCATTCGTGCGAGTAGTCGAGAAGAGCCGTGTCCGCCGAGGTGCACAGGCACAGGCTGTCGCAGCTCTTGAGGGTGGTGGCCGAGTTGTGCACCTTGATCTGGAACGTCTCGGTGTGCGAGCTGCTCGTGCCGCCCTCGCTCGTCAGCGTGAGGGACACCCACTTAGCCGCTTTTGGCCAGCTGAGGCTGAGCGCAGGCAGCTCGGTGCTCGTGCGTGCCTCGAGGGCGGGCACGCTCACGCATGCGCGTGACGCGCTGTCCTCGCCCGCCGGCGTCTCCCAGCGCGCTGAGGACTGCAGCGTGGCGGTAGCCGGAGTGCCGTGCGCGCACATCCGGTGCACATGCGTGTAGTGCCCGAGCCCGTTGTTCTGGACTGTCAGCGTGAAGCTGCCCGCGGTGCCCTCGTCATTGCTGGTGGTCACGAGGCCGTCGAGCTGCATCATGGGGCCCGCGGCCCACGCGGCGTAGCGCGCGGGAAACGCACTCTCCATGGCGATGGGGAGGATGCGCGAGGGCGGCGGCCAGAAGCCATCCTGGCTCGAGCCCACCTCGATGGTGAGCGAGGCCGCGCGCTGGTCGCCCCAGCCCCAGTCGTCAGCCTCGCCGTTGGTCGTGTAGCCCACGCTCTCCCACGCGCGCCCCGAGGCGTAGTGGTTGTTGGCGGCCATCTCGTTGGCAAACTCTTGGAACATGCCCAGGTCGCTGTTGGACATCGGCGCGTGCCAGTCAAAGCTGAACGGGAAGGCGATGTCGTTGCCCCAGCCGTGCCAATGCAGCACGATCTTCGGCGCGTGCCGGCGCACGACCTCGCGGATCGCTTGCGTCTCGGGCTCCGAGAAGGCGCTTGTACCCCGGTACTCTTCCGAGCAGCCGCTCGGCGACGAGCCCACGTTATCGTACGCGTACTTGAACCCGAAGTTGCGGTTGAGATCCACGCCGTCGTTCTCGGTGTCGGGCGGCTGGCACGTCTGCGCACCGTTCTTACGCTTCATGCCGCCACCGCGCGGCCGGGTGCGCTCGTTCCACGCATAGCCGTCCGGGTTGGCGAGTGGCATGAAGAGTAGTTTACGCGTGCGCAGCAGGTTCGCCGCGCCTCCCACGTTCATCTCCGCGTCGCGCAGCACCTCGCGCAGCGCGTGGACCAGGCACATGAGCGTCGCCGGCTCGCGCGCGTGCACGAGCGCCGTGTACAGCACCGCCGGCCTGTCGCCGCCGCCAGAGCAGCTGACCAGGCCATCGGTCACGCACCAGACCTCAATGGCACGCCCGAGCCGAGACGTGCCCATTCGTATCGGCGTGCTGATCAGTGAAGGGTAGCGCGAGACAAGCCGCGACATCTCGAGCGCGAGCTCCGACGACGTGTAATAGCCACCCATCGAACCCGCGAGCGCGGGCTCTGAAGACAACAGGCGCCGGCCGGCGACGCGCATGGCCTCGTTTGCACTGGCGGCGGGGATGGCGGCCGACTCACGATCGGCGCGCGCCTCATAGTAAGCGCTCGCGTCAGGCGTTTCGAGCGTCGCGCGCGCTTCGGAGGCTGCGAGCAGTCGGCGCCATTCCGCCGCGGGCGCCGCGAAGGTGACAGCGCCGGTGCTGCTGCCATTGCCCGACCATGCGATGGAGGAGCGCACAGCGCGCGCAGCGGCGGGCGAGAGCCGCGCAAGACCCGCCGGCCAGGGCGCGGACAGCGTCACGATGCCGACGGTCGCGTTAGTTTGCATGGAGTTCGCGGCCACCCTCTCGCCCACGAGCAGGGTAAGGGGGTAGCAGGGTCCCTGCTCATCTATCGATCGAGGTCCTTGTGCATGAAGAGGGCCTCACGAGCGCAGCGCTGCCTCGCCCAAGCTCCATGCGATAGCTGAAGCGTCGTGTTGAACAGTTGTCTCGTCCAAAAAGGCCGAAATGCACCCGCTCGCGCTCTCAGAGCCGCTCTCTGCGGCCGTTCGAGCATCCATCACCTTGCCACCGGCTGAGCGGCCGCTCTTCGTAGGCAAGCACTTGCTCGCGCAGGCGCAGAACGTCAAGACCCTGCCCACGGCCACCTCGGCCGGCGGCACTGCCGCCATCTCTCGCGCCGCGCTGCAGGAGGAGCTCGCTGCGCTGGCCGAGATTCTCACCGCCGCGCTCAACGCCGTGAGTGGTCTACCGGGATCCTCGCTGCAGCGGCTGGCCGACCACCTCATTGCGGAATACAGCGGCGCCAACGCAGGTGCGCCCTCGGCTGATGGAGCAGGCGGCGGCAAGGGCAAAAAGACGGCACGCTTTGCTGCGGTCGGTGGTCCTGAGCCGACGCGCGTGGGCGAGCCGCCCAAGGAGATGTCCAAGGAGTACGTCGGCGAGCAGAGCGCCGACGGCACGGCCGAGGGCAAGGGTACGGCCACGTACGCCAACGGCGACGTGTACGAGGGCGAATGGAAGAACGATCGGAGGGAAGGACAGGGCTCGTGCAAGTGCACGAGTGGTGAGTGGTACGAAGGCACGTGGAAGGCGGACAAGCGCGACGGCCACGGCGTTGCGCGCTACGTGAGCGGCGACAAGTACGAGGGCGATTGGCGCTTCGGCAAGCGCGAAGGCAAGGGTCGAGCCACGTACGCGAGCGGCGACGGCTACGAAGGCGAGTGGGTGGCTGACAAGAAGCAGGGCTTCGGTACATTCTGGTCGGCGAGCGGCGAGGTATACGAGGGCCAGTGGCTCACGGGGACGTATGAGGGGCGCGGCACCTACCTGTACGCTAGCAGCGACGTGTACGAAGGCGAATACCACAACGGCAAGCGCGATGGCCACGGCGTCTACATGTATGCCTGCGGCGACGTGTACGAGGGCGAGTACAAGCAGGGCCGGATGGAGGGCCGAGGCATCTATCGTCTGGCGGACGGCACCGCGGAGGCGGGCCGCTATTTCGCCGGCGCAGACGTGGGTGAGGGCGTTAGGTGGAGCGCCGACAGAAAACGCGCGTACCGGCTGCGAGGAGGCAAGGTCGAGGAAGAGATCACGCTCGAAGAGGCCGCGCGCATCGCTGGCGCCCTCGGGATGGCAGTGCCACCCCCCTCGCTTGGCCCCGAGGATGACGAAGCCGTGCCGGTTCAATGACCTGATCATCACGGCTTTGGAGCGGCCCACGTCTTGGACGGCTGCTCGACCCGGGTTTACACGCCATGGCGCCAGGTCGCAAGGTGTGCCACACAGCTAACGACGCTCGCCGCCGCTCGAGCTAGCCGGGGGGGCGAGTGTGCTTGCCCGCATTTCCGTGCGTCGGACTCGCGGAGCTCTCAACCCTCTCTCAGTGCCGTGCCGTGTCATACCGCCAACACGCCGGATGCGGTGTACGCATTTTGGATGTGTGGGCCTGACGCGCATAGGATTGCGCTCGGTGAGCGCAAGTGTGTATTGTGCACACAGGCACAGACCGCCTGGTTTGTGCGCCTGGTCCACATGGACCTTAATTGAAATTAGTCACCCGCGTGCCGCACGCGCGTGTCGCGTCGGCCCCAGTGCGGAATCTCGGATGACCCTGATCGTATATTGTTAACCCGAAACGCGAAAGAAAGCTGTGTTCTCTAGAGACCTGCGGCTGCGCACCCACTGCACGCCCCTGACGCCGCTCCCGCCGCAGGCGCAGCCCGCCTGCACACAGCCACCACACCATCTAGTAATCGCATCCCACACACTCGATACAAGACTGGCGGCCAACTCATATCGTATGCACAAGCCAAGCATTGCCACCACACCATCTAGAAATATCAGTTCCTTGCAATGCCACGTCTCCTTGCTCTCTGCGCCAATGCGTTCGCCCTGACCTTGACGACTTTTCGCTTTGCAGCACGCCTCGCTCGATTGTGCTTCTTCTTCGATATCGCTCGACTGGCTGACTTGCCCGTATCATTTTCTGTCTCTGCCTCCCTGGTTTTCAAACTTTTGCTCAGTGCCTCACTCAACAAGTCCATCTCGTCCATTGGTTCTGCTGACAAAGCGCTCGCCTTGGGCGACGTCTTCTTCTTGAGGGCGCTGTTGGCCTTGGGTAGCTTTCTCTTCACGGTGCGGCTCCTCTTCAGGGCGCCGTTAGACTTCTTCTTCACCATCACCAGAGGCAAACCTTGCAAACCTCCCACGTCAATCGGACAATCAGGACGGACACAGTGAGGCCAGCCGAGGCCCTAGGGGCCTCGTCGTTCTTCTGCGGACTGACCTTTTTTAACGAAACTAGGCGAGGCCACGGTCTTCACGTTCACGTTTCGTTGCCATCTCGGCAAGACGCACGACCACCGGTCCCGTCGTCTTCTTGACTTGTCTTGAATGTTCTAAACATGCGTTTTTTTGTGGACGCTCAGAAACACAGCGGCCCCCCGTTTCACACAAGTAACTTGTTCTCTCGCCGTGCGTGCACGCACACGCCCTCCCCCCCTTCAGGGGTGATTGAATCATGGGTGTATTTCAATAGAACGTGATCGGCGGCCCAATCTCTTTGCTGCCACCGGTCTGGCTGTGGTGACTTACCTTGAGAAAGTCAGCGGCCGTGGCCTGCCAGCCGTCGATGGTCCTTCGCGCACGCTCAATCTGGTGCCGAGCGTTGGTGGACGGCGAGAGTGTCGTCATCACGGGGCCGCTGCCATCACGCCGCTGAGGCGGCACCTGTGCAGCTCCATAATGCACTTGAGCAGCAGGAGGTGGAGGAGGCAATTGAGCAGGAGTTGGAGATTGAGTTATTGCCGCCATCCTTGTCGGAGAGGTCGTGGTCACATGCCAAGTGGCGGCTGCGGCAGCCATGGCGCCTGTGGCGGTTGCAGTGCCTGCAGTCCTGACCCCGTTGTCAAGCGGAGTCGCACCGTGGCTGCCTCGGCCGGCGGAGCTGCAGCTTGCGCTGCCACCGAGGCAGCCCCTGGCAAGGTCGGGGGGCACGCGCTCTGTTTGTGTGGCTGCGAGTGCGGGCGGGGGAAGCGCCCCTGGGGGGTCGAGTGATATCGAGAGTGATAGAGGTACTCTGGCCGCCGCCACCGCCGCCGCCGTTGCCACCCGTGCAGCAGCCTCACGCGCTGCCCTAGGTCGCTCGATTGGTGCGGCGACCTGCGGCTGCTGCTCGAGCGGCGAGGACCACCCCGACGGGGCGCCGCCAGCTGTGTACGGGCTGTTTGCGGTCGCGTCGACAGTGCGGGTGGCGGCACCTGTGGCGGCACAAGCGATCGCGACACTCGCGGAGTCGGCGGTCAATGGCGTCTGAGAGGCGGCCGCCGGAGCCGTTTGAGCAGGCGGCGCGCCAGGGGTAACGCCGAGATCCCACTCGAGATCACACTCGGGGATGAGCGCCGCCGCTCGACGCAGCCACGTGGGCGTGCTCGCGCCCTCGGGGATGGGCGAGCCGCCTCCGCGCTCCTCGCTTTCACTGCGCGCCGACAGTGGCTGTGGCGGGTCTGCTGGAGGTTTGCCGCACATGTGTGGCGCAGGAAGGTGAGTATTCGCCCATGCCATGAGCAGGCCATTCGCGCATGGTCGTGACCCCGTCAGGTGCTGCCCAAGGACCTCTTCGAGGCTGCGGCGAAGCCCATCTTCTCGGGCCAGAGCGGCAGCAAGTTGATGCTGTGTGTGAGCGAGCTGCGCAGCGAGCCTCTCGATGCGGCATTCGGCATCAGAGAGCTCGCGAGCAAGCAAGCCCTGCTCGACGCCAGCCTCAATTGCGCTATCTAATGCCTCGACACACGATGAGCCTGCTGGCTCATCTACCACCGGAGTGCCAAAGCGCCTCTTGACCGCTGCGTTGGCTGCCTCCTCGTCGGCCATCCGCTGCCTCTGTAGCATTGCGCTGATTTGGTCGCAGCTCGCACGCAGATGACGCGCCGCGTCGTCGGCCAGAGCGGCCTCGCTTGTTCGCATTGATGCGGATTTGGCGTGCTTGCGGATTTGCGTGAGGATACCAAGGGAAGTTAGTCAACGAGAATTCGCTGCGAGAAACTCCTTCCTGGTCTTTGAAAGCATCTGCAGGAGTCGCTGCGGACTCCGCGAGCGTTCTCAAATCGGTGAGGCTGGTTTGCTCCACATGCATCCATCCGACCGGCGATCCTCTCTCCTCTCAGCGGTGTTGCAAACGTTAGCCGAGGTAGGGCCGAATCCAACCTCCTTCAAGGCCTCCCCGGCGGCCGACTACATCGCCGATGGCTACGTCAATCGCTCGGCACCTGGGTGGTGGGTCACTTACGCGTGCCTGCTGGAGATTACCTCCCACACAGTGGAGGACGCTGGACATCTCGAAGACCTCGTTTCGCTACGCTTTGATGCCGGCGAGGACGTGCACAACGGCGAACCGTGGGTGTGGGAACTGACCTACGGCATGGAACATGGCGAGCGCCGCCTCGTGCTCCGAGACCACGCGACCTATCCTGAACCCTGGAGGCATGTGCTCCAGTACCATGCCATTGGCCGCTGCCGTGATACGCTGCTCGAGCGCGCCGCTGCGCGCCTTGGGCAGCAGCAAGGCGTTCGCAACAGCCTCAGCGCCGCTGTCGCCGCCATCGCCGCTGTCTTCGTTTCAAGCAAAGCATCGCCCTCAGCCGCCGCACAGGCACCACCGCCCATGTGGCGGCCGCCGGACAAGCGCACCGAGACGAAGGTGTGGCGGCCGCCGGATGAGGTGGAAGCAGCTGAAGCGGCGTGGGCGGCCGCACCTGCCACCACCGGCTCGTTGCCCTTTGCGTGGGCCGTGAAGACCTCGGCATCTGGAGCTCGGAGCCACCTCCCTTTCTCTGAGCTCGGGACTCGGAGCTCGGGGGTGGTGTCCTTTCACGTCCTCGATGAAACCCCACGTGTTGCGCAGATGGCAGCCGTCGGCAGTGAGGACCCCGACTCCTCACGCCCGTTTGTGATGTCGTCGGCAGACGTGCTACCGCCTGCGCTTGCCGCCGCTGAGGCGTTTGCGAGCGTGTACATGGGACAGCCCACATCGCCTGCATCGGTGTCGGGGATGACAACAGACAGTGACTCCTGGCGTTAGGAGGTGTAGATGTAGAGTTTACCAAGATCTAACACACCATCATCGCGACCCATTTGGATCCACCATGGGCCTCGGTGAACGACCGGGACGCGACCGCGCGAGTTGGAGTTCGCGTCGGGCCGGTCTCGCACCACGCAGCCGCTATGTGGAGTGTGGTGCATTGTGTCCGTTCGAGGTTCGGACGACCGGTGCACACGGTCGCGCAGTCGCGCACGGCCACGTCGACGGACACATACACGTAACGCGACACGCGGAATACGACCGCGGCGTAACGTGCCACATACCCCGCGCCCAGACCACAGTGGCCCACACAGCCACTTACACAGCCACCCCCGCCGCCACGGCACCCAGGAGACCCTCCACCCACTCTGTTTGCCAAGATGTCCGCGCAGAACTTCGCAATCGCCCAGCGCGGGCGCGCCCGGTGCAGCAAGTTTCCAACATCAGCGGTCACAGATGGGCACGTCATCGCGCGCAGACCCGATCGGCGCGTGCAGGTCTGAGAACCGGTCGCTCGGGCTTTGGCACAACTCAGCATCTCCCGTCCGCCGCTCAGACCGCCTTGAGCACGAGAGCGATGCCCTGTCCGCCACCGATGCACGCGGCGCCGACGGCTGTTTTCACCTCACCGCGGGCGATGGCGTGCGCAAGGTGGAGCGTGATGCGCGAGCCCGAGGCGCCCAGAGGGTGGCCCAGGGCAATGGCACCGCCGTTGATGTTGAGCTTCGACGCGTCGATGCCGAGCCCCTTTGCGCACGCGAGGACCTGCGGCGCGAACGCCTCGTTGATCTCGATGCGATCCATGTCCTCGAGCGACATGGACGCCTTCTTGAGCGCCTCCTGGATCGCGGGCACCGGCCTGGTGGGAATCAGACAGACAACAGGGGTGACGTCAGTGGTAATCATGCATGTGGCCTGTGGACATCATTGCCAATCAATGGCAAGTAGTGAGCCTCAGCGGCAAAATCAGCTGGCCCAGGCCGTTGCGAACCCAATGCCCATGCGTGTCGGATCGACGCCGACGTTCGCCCAGGACACGAGCTCCGCGAGCGGCTTGAGGCCATACTTCTTGACGGCGGCCTCGCTCGCGAGCACAAGCGCGCCGGCGCCGTCGCAGATACCCGAGGCAGACGCGGCGGTCACCACACCTCCCTTCTTGAAGGTCGTGGGCAGCGCGCCCATCTTCTCGAGGGTCGTCACTCGAGGGTGTTCGTCTGTCGCAAAGGAGATCGGGCCTTTCTTCGACGTGAGTTCAATTGGCTCGATCTCGTGGGCGAAGACGCCCTTGGCATTCGCATCCGCCCACCGCTGCTGCGACGAGAGCGCGTAAGCGTCCGACTCGGCGCGCGTAATGCTGTAATCCGCCGCGAGGTTCTCCGCTGTGATGCCCATCGGGCAGCCCGCGTGCGAGTCTGTGAGGCCCGCCCAAAGCGTGTCCTGCATCTGTGCGTTGACGCCGAGGCGCGTGCCCCAGCGCACCTCGTGGCCGTACACGGACATAGGCGCCTGCGACATGGATTCGGTGCCCGCCGCCACGCCGACGGCTGCCTCGCCCAGCTTGATCTCGTGGGCGACGTTGATGCAGCTCTGAAACCCTGAACCGCACAGGCGATTGATGTTGAGCGCTGATACCGGAACGCGCATCCCATTCTTAAGCGCAACGTGCCTCGCAAGGTACGCTGCGTCCGGCGAGGTCTGCTGCACGTTGCCGACGACGACCGTGTCGACGATTTCAGGCGAGATCTTGCCGGACGCGAGCGCACCCCTGGTGGCGATCACCGCCAGGTCGGTCGCGCTCATGGACTTGAGCGCACCCCCAAAGGCGCCGAACGCTGTGCGCCTTGCCCCGACGATGAACACGCGCGTCATGCTTGATTGCACAAACTATTGCACATCAAGAAAAGTTCGCAGTCCGCAATTTAATGTCCGACACGACGTGTCTTACCATATTAGAGACAATTCAAACACGTTCCCCAACCAAACATTTAATGTTGTAATGTTCAACATCAACAAAAATCACTCGGCTACATCGGCACACTGCGGCTGCAGGACAGCGAGCACGTTGCGAACCTCAGCCGAATATGCTTGAGCAGCGGCTTCGGCGCCCGCCGCTGTGGCGGCCGCGGCAGCCCCTCGAAGAAGCTCGAGGAGCGCGGGCCAATGCGTGGGTACACACGTGCGCGTGACTGCGAGCGCCGCCTGCCAGAGCGGTAGCGAGTTGGCCTGTGAGCGCTGCGCGCCGCTCATCATCATCACCTTGGCGAGCCGCAAGCGAGCCTGCAGCAGCATGGCGTGGCCCTCTCCAAGCACGCCGCTGACAAGCTGCAACAGTTGCGCATAGTGCGCCGCCGCCTGCATGAAGAGCTGCTTCGGCGCCGCCGTATCACTCTCGCCGTGTGCGCGCGCTGCGGAGTTCCAGGCTGCGTCGGCCGCCGAGTTGCGCGCCGAGAGCTCCCGCTCGAGCTGTGCGCGCCGCGGGTCCGAGGGCGCCGGAGCTGTGGGTGCCCATGCCTCGAGGGGGCCGTCCGCAGCGCGAGCGTCCGGGCCGAAGCCGTGGTGGGCCAGAGCGGCGGCTCGCTCCGCGGCACCACACGCGAGGTCCTCGACGTATGAAATTCGGACCTCCTCGCCCGCGCGAATATCGCGAACGGCGCGGATGCAGCAGCACAATGCCCCGTCCGCGCGTCGGCGAAACCCCATATGCGTCGCGTTTGGGGTGCAGCTATGGTTGATCATCGATGCGCGAACACACAGTGCCTGGTGCCCAAGCAGTTCCAGTGCATTTCTCTGCACCACGTGCAATAAGCGCAAGAGCTCACGGTCATCGACGGTCGCGGAAGCTGGAGTGCGCCGTCGCATCTCGGCCACGGCATCTGTCGCTTGATCCAGAACGAGGCCGTCGGCTGTTTGGGGCTCCAGCGCTCGCGTGAGCCCATGCACTGTACTGTCAACGAGGAGAGCCGCTGCAAGTAACGCCGAGGTCAGCATCGGGTCCTGCTGCATATCCAAGCTGCTCAAATTCATCGAGGCCAGCGCGACCTCGCACAGAATTGGCGCGCCAGCACGGATATCGACGGCCGCTGCAACGCCTCGACCGCATCCCTCGACCTCGATAACTTTCGTGGTCGCTGGCGAGGGCCAAGAGGCCGGCGGTGCCATCGAGGGCTGACCGATTTTGTACTGGGCCGTCTGGCGGAAGCCGAGCGAGTACGCGCGCGCGCGCCGCGCGTTGTTCGGTGCGCGCAACGCGCGACTTTTCAGACCGGCGCCAGCCGGCGCCGAGGACCCGAGGAGCGAGGTGTGAAGCGCGCTCAGAGGTGTTCGCTTCGCGCGTCTCGTGTGTGTATTTTTTACAGTGTCCTACTTCCTCATGGACGTTCTGGCACTCTCCTTTACCGCATCGTGTGCCGATGATCATCGATCAACGTCTGTGCGCGCGCGCTCAGCCTCTTGCACTCGATCACGAGCGCGTCGAACTCGGCCGAGCCCTGGAGCGTCCCGAGCTGCGGCTCCTGACCGCCCGCCGCTGCCCTGCCGCCTGCTTTGCATCCGGGACCCGCGTCGCCCCAGTCAAAGTTTTTAAGCCATGGCTCTGGCTCGGCGAAGGAGAGCTGACTGAGTGCGTTCCCAGCCTCGTTGGGCAGCGCAGCGTCCGCAAGCACAATGCGCTCGCCGTCGAGCGTCTGAAGGCGTGGCAGCATGCGGCGCACCGCGGTGCGGTACGCCGGGTGCTCGCATATGGGGTTGCGTTCCTCACCGCCCCGGACTTGTAGCTGAAATTGTCGCAGGCACGACAATGCTGTGAGGCACTGCACGTCATCAAGGTTGGAGATACGGTTGCCCTGCAGCTGCAACGTCTCGAGCGCGTCGAGCATCTCGAGACCCTCGATACGCGCGATCTCATTGTTGGAAAGCACCAGTTTCTTCAGAGACTCGAGCCCGTGCAGGCCCTCGATGCGCTCCAAGCGGTTCCCGGAAAGGTCAAGCTCTGTCAGGCTCGGTACGAGGTCCATGTTCGTGATGCGGCGGATGCCCATGCACGGCATGGATAGCTTGAAGCAGAGGGACAGGTCGAACTGCTTGCTCGCCGCCTTGATTGACGCCTCGTCAAGCACACACTCGCGTTCCTTGGGCATGGCGGCGTAGGAGGTGGCGCGGCCGTTGACTCAAGATGCGTACAGTTCGGGACGACGCTCCACAGCGCCCTTTTTGGGCATGTCGGCACCCCTCCCTGCCCATCTGACGTCGCCGCTGCTCGCGACGCGCACCTGCTGACTCCGCTGCCCGCCGCTTTTGCGCCATCCGCCGCGTCTCGACGTCGGAGAGCATTGGCTTCCTTTTCGCTCCCCGTGTGACCCCGCGTGTGTCTCTCATACCGCGAGGAGCGCAGGTCCCGACCACCCTCGTGTGCCGCCGCCGTGGATCCTAAGGCGCAGATCGCACTTCTCGCGGTGCGCCGAGCGCCATCTGTCGAGGGCACACGAGGTGAACAACGGTGCGCCGCGTTT
>JWZX01003025.1:0-22722 GCA_001275005.1 Chrysochromulina tobinii
CATGCTAAGGGAACCGGATACTTAGACCGGTAACCGCCGTAGGAGATCGGACGAGGTACCGGGGGATCCGGAAGGGATTCTCACGGGAGCGTCTAGAGTGTTCGTGGTCTTGTTCGGTCTGAACACGCGTCTTCGACCTCTTGGGGCTCCATGGCTTCGTCGCCCCCGAGGTCGCTGGTCGGCCTCTGGGGGGTTCGCGCCGGCCGGTCGTCCTCTACCCGAGGAGGCCGCATGCGACGCAGGTGCGGAGGAGGTGCGTGCGACTCCCTTCAGATGTGGTGACAGATGTGGAGGCGCGACATCTCCAGGTCACCCAACCGTCGCTGCTTCTCGAGGGCCACATGAACGACTCCGCACTCCGGATCCAGGTGCAATCTCCCCTGCCTCCCGCTCCCCTCTCATGTGCTCCTGTGTCCCCTCTAAAGATGGTCGCGCCGCCGCATTCGGGCGCGAGGTCGTTGAGATATAGGATGCATGTTACGGAGCGGAAGATGGCGTGATTGTTCGTGTCCACGTGTAGGCCCTCGGGGTACGAGGATGCGGTACTCGCCGAGCTGTTGTTTTGTGGATCAGTCGACTTTGTGCAATTGACACGGAGGGCATCGTTTGCGCCCCACTGCCCGTTGAAGAGCTCACACGATATGAGTTCCATAAACTCACGCTGCGCCGGATTCGGCTCCGTGGCCGCAGGAGAGATGTCTCTCAGAAGCTGTAACATGTCTTCCTTTCCGAACCCTAGTGTGGGGCGATGCTGCAAACTCTCGAGTAGGTTCTTATCCACGAACTCGTCGAAGATGAACACGAGTGGGCTTTGTGATACCTTTCGGAGAGCGCGTATCACCTTCTCCTTGGGATGCAGCCCGCGCGCGGCGGCGGGCGACTCGTGGAGCATCCTCGTCACGGTCCTCAGCATGAACAATTTGTGCGACTAAGATATTTTTCCGGAAAAGTCCTTTTCTGGCTCACCTCACCTAATGAATGAAACAGAGGCATGTGTGGCGTCATCGCGCATCTTTCGCGCAATCCCCTTCCGGACGTGTTGTTTGTACGATGCCCCTCGCCAGGGGGGAGGGGGGGGGAGGCGGGGAGCGGGGGTTGAGCGGGGGAGTTCTAGCCGCCCGAACAAGCCGCCCGATGGCTCCAAAACAGAAGTGTGGGCGCTCAGCACCGTTGACGTACCGTTTACCGGCACGTCACTTCACACCGTCACCTCAGGTACGGTCCGGTGAACCGAAGACTAATTTCGCTTCTCTAGACGGCCCACACTTAATAGCCCACACTCGGCCACAGAGACGCCTTGAAGGACGCACACCCGCTAGCCCCGGAGAGCCGCGCAGCCGTCGCCGCGCCGCTGCCCCCGCGGCCCCGCCACCGCCTCCGGTCTTCTAAGTGAAGAATATTAAGAATAGATACCACGGACAACAATGCGGTTACCTACACGTCTACACATCCTCGTCCGATAACGCATCGTCGACCTCATGGTCGACTACCATCGAGGCAGCCAAGGCTGCCGAGGCCACCGCCTCCATGTTCCCTTCATTCCCTGCACTCTCGTCGCTCACTTCTGCATCACGTTAACCTTCGCAAGACACCTGCTGGTTGCCCTGAAGTTTGGGCATGGCTTCGGCTGCAGCTTTTGCGCCTCAAAGGTAACCTCAAAGGTGACCTCAAAGGAGCGGCGTTTCGAGCGCGGTAGCGTCAGCGCGTCCGAAAAGTGGCGAGGCCGCACGATGCCTAGGCGAGGGCGCAAGATGACTTCAGCGCAGTCCAACATCGAGCCTCCAGATGCCGTGGGGATGCTGTCAGAGTCTGAGCGTGGCAAATGCACCTCGTGTGCAAAGATGTCCTTCGATGGAAGCAGGTGTACCTCGACGTCTTCACGCTTGCCGAGCACCAACACGTGCAGCTCGAGCCACGCAGTACTCATGATGGCGAAGGCCAACGCTCGCCGCCAGAGCGAGCGCATGCGCTGGGAGGCCTTTTTCTGAGCAACCTTGCCGATCGCGGACATGAGCACACCCTGGCCAAGCGTGACTCGGACAGCATGGCAGAAATCCTGCAGCGTGAGCTTGCGCGCCTTGAGACCCCAGAGCAGCGGCCCGAGCTGCGCCGGCGCTTCTTGCTGCTTCACGGTTTCTAGGAGGGCCTCGGTGAGCTCGGCGAGCGAGACACGGCCGGTCGTCGCCGGCAGTAACGCGGTTTGGGACATCTCCTTACTGATCCGGCCGGTGTCTCTGAGAGAGTGCGCGCTCGCTTCCTCCTTTAGAACTCTCCTCTCCCTCTTCGGCCGTTATACATCTCCATTTGGCAAGACGGTCACAGCCCTCGCAACACCTACAGTGCTTTCATCTCCTGACGTTCTAGATCCACTTGGCGCCCATATCCGGATGCAAACTTGCAAATTGCTGAGTTCCGCGAGCGAGTGCGAGCCGACTCGGGGGAGCGAGCGGCGCTTGCGCCTACCTACCACGATGCCAGTCCATCCGAGTGCACACCCGCTGATACTGCACAAAATCACGCAGATGCGCAAGGTGCGCACCTGCCGCGCTGCGCATGGCCTTAGCGCGCGGTCCCATCGCCAGCACTCACTCGCACTTTGCACGCCATCGTGCCGCTCTGCAGGCGACGACTTCCAAAAAGTACCTCTCGCAATTGATGAAGGAGGTGTCAACCTTCTTGTGCTACGAGGCGACGGCGAGCTTAAAGCTCGAAGCATGCGACGTGAAGACGTGCGTCGGCGATGAGAAGGGCCAAAAAATTGCCGAGCGCGTGGGCATCGTGCCCGTGCTGCGCGGCGGACTGGGCATGGTGGAGTCTATGACGGAGATGGTGAGCAACGCGCAGGTGTGGCATCTGGGCATCTACCGCGACAAGACATCGCTGCTGCCGATCGAATACTACAACAAGCTGCCCAAGAAGGTCACAGTGCACACCGTCTTCGTGCTCGACCCGATGCCCATCTCCGGCGCGACGGCAGTGGCGGCCATCGACATCCTCAAGGCCTGGGGTGAGTCGATGAAACCGCAGAGGGAGCTCGCGATCGTCTTTGTGTGCATCGTCGCATCGACTGCTGCCATCCAGTTCATCTCCGAGGCGCACCCGCAGGTACCCATCCATGTCGGCCTCGTGGACGCGGCCTCGATCATGCCGGGCATGGGCGACATTGCCGACCGTCTCTTTGGCACCGATGGCGCGGAGCTGATGACAGACGAGCAGGACGGGATGGTGGACGAGTAGGTACGCGGCAGGCCCGATGGCTGCGCCGCCTCAATTAGGGCTCGCCGCCGCGCTCGCTTTGTGAGAGACGCAGCTCGGGATTGCACTCTCTCTCTCTCGCATCCGTTGTGCGGCGATCATCGAGAGGCCTCACTGTCTGTAGTGTAGAGCTGTACTCACTGACGACTGAGATGATGTCTCAACTCAAATTCTATTTGTCGTGCGCCGTGTGCATCTCCAGAGATGTACGTTACGCTCTCTACGGCACTCGGCTCAATGACGCACGCGAGCCGACGGCGACGCCGGCGTCGCCCGCGGTGCGCCGCGCCTCTCACCTGTGCCCTCGCCACGTGTGCCGTTGCCGCTCCGCGGCGGTTGTTACTTACTTACTTACTCTCACCTCAAGACGCGGACCGTCCTCGGCGGGACCCCGGTGCCGGTCGCTCGAGCGACGTGCAAGGTGCATCCGGTAAATAAACGGCATTTTAATATACTGATTTATACTCATGTGTACAACACATGCTCGATGGCTCTGGGATTTGGATCGTTGCTCGACGGCTATTATTCGATTCGGCGTAACGTCGACGATCTTTCTGCGCCTGGCGCGAATGGATCCTCACCTTGATCGGCCCTTACTCGACTTGAGAGGCGCCCAGCCACAGGCGCCGTGACGGGCGCATACTACAACAAGCGCTCGGAATCGGTCACTCTCCAGCACGTATTCGACTCTGATGAATGGGTCCACGCATCGGCCCGGTAGTGCAGAGTCGGGGCAGCGGAAGAAGAGGAGGTCCTCAGGTGTAGAGGAGGTCCTCAGGTGTAGAGGAGGTCCTCAGGTGTAGAGGAGCACATGGCTAACGCGTCAAGGGGGCGTCAAGGGTTCTGACTCGCGATGCCGGACGTCGACGTCCGTGTCGGGGGAGCGTCCTTATTTGGGTCCGGGCGTGCTGATGGCCGAGTGGCCCGAGGGCAGGTAGCCGTGGCCGTGCTTGCCGAGGATCTGCTGTACGCGCGCGTCGAGCTCCTGCCGCGAGATGCGCAGCGACGCGGTCGCGCGCCCGCGGCTGGCCGAGGGCTGCCCAAATTGCGATGAGGGCTCGGGCGCAGGCTCGTCGTGCGCGCTCCCACTGAGGTATGTGTCGGCGGCGGGAGCGGCGAACGCGGCAGTGCGGATCGATGGGACGAGCTCGCGAAGGCGGGAGTCGACCGCGGCAGACAGCGACGTGGCGTTGGGATCGGCGCCGCCTGACGGGCCGGCCGTTGGCGGCGCGGATGCCGCTGCCATGGCCTCGACCATAAAGGGAGGCGGCACACCGCCGCGGCTGCCGCTCAGCAGGCCCTCGACATACGCGCTCGCGCCACCGTCTCCTCCGAGAACACCGCCATCGTAGGCTCGTGTGTAGTAGGCGTCTGCGCCGCTCTGGTACGAGTCCGTTCCGAAGAGGTTGGCACTGGTGCCGTAGGGCGCTGGCTCGGGCGCTGGGGCGGAGTGCATGCCGCCGTATGGCGGCGCGCCGCCATAGGCCGTACCGAGCGGTGAACGCGCGACAGCCTCCACGCCGGAGAGGCGCATTCGCAGCTCCTGTACCTCCGCCTCGAGAGATTGGCGCCGCTTCGTCTCCTCCATCAGCTCGGTGCCCATGCGCACGATGAGCCGGCCGCATTCCTTGACCTTCTCGTCGAGTGACGCTGCCGCGCGCACCGTGCCGGTGCGCTCCAGCGCCGCGCCTACCGCGCTCTCGATCGCAACCTCGACAGCTTCCGACATCGGACCGCCCTTCTCGCGCAACTCGGCGATCTGCAACTCGAGGGCCCGACGGAAGTCACGCTCCGAGAGCAGAGCGGCCTCGACCTCTGCAAGCCGTGCCTCGTGCAGGGTCGAGAGCGACGCGGGCGCGGGCGCGCCCCCACCCGCATCCAATTGTCGTTGCATCTGTTCCTGATCCTCGACAACCTCGGCAAGCTTGCGCGCCTCCTTCGCGTATCGAGTCTCCATCGACTGCCGGAAGGCGTTGAGGTCGGCGTCGAGGCGGCGCAGCACCTCGCTGTGGTCGATGGCCGTCTGCTGGAACTCGCTCGCCGCGCGCAGCGTCTCCTGGTGCGCATCGCGCAGCAGGCCGAGCTGCTTGTCAGAGTGCTCGCGCAGCTTGCTCTCCGCGGCGATGGCCGCCGAAGTGGAGGTCTCGACGCCCTTGGCGATGTCGAGCCACTTCTTCTCGGTGGCCACCATCGTGCTTTGCATCTCCTCGCGCACCGCCTCCAGCTGCTTCTCGAGCAGCGAGCCGCGCACGTCGAGCTCAAACTTGACCGACTCGAGCACCTTGGCCTGCGCCACGCGCCCAGCGTCGAGGTTCGCCGCGAGCTGTTGCGTATACTGGCGCACTTCCATCTGCGACGACGGTCCGCCGCTCGCGCTCGGCGGCAGCGACGGCAGCGGCATCGAAGAGATGGCGCGTGCAGCGTCTCCTGCGGGCGCTGCGTAGCTGCTATAGCTGTGAGGGCTGCTGTAGGGGGCGGACGCTTTCACCGACGGAGGTGGAGCCGACCTCCTGACCCCGAGGTTACGCTCGGTCTCATTGATGATGCTGCTGATCTGCGCTCGCCAGTCGAGAGAGACGGCCATTGCGCGTTACCCGCCGAGCGCTCAAACGAGTCGTAGAATTCGTCGAGGCGCACAATCAAAACTCCGGTGTACGCCCCATCGTCCCGTGTGTGTCCCGGCTCCCCCAGGTGTTTTTGAACCCGGTGTTATGTCATCATTTAAATGATTGAAATTACTTGACTTGACTTGACATGAACCCCGCCCCCTCGTTTTTGGACTGCCGCTTCGGTCCTCTCGTGCGCGTCGCCCTTCGCGGCCTCGGCGGTGATGTTCACGCCAAGCGGCGACGCTCCCATCGCAACCCCCGCCCCAGAGCACGCGCCCTCTACTCCGGACATCGATGGTGCGCTGCTGCCGGCGCCTCCGCCTGCACTGCCCATGTCGACGGTGCTCATCACCGCCGATGGCCTCTTCGAGCGCTCTTCGCCCGCCCGGCCGCGCGCCTCCTCAAAAGAGTCGACTGCGATGGTCGTGGCCATGCCCGTGAGCAAGCCGCCGTGGCAAAATGTCAAGGGCTTCTACGAACCCACGAGTGCGCTCGGGAACCGCAAGCTCAACCCACTCTTGGACATCGACGCATTCGGCTCCACCATGCACCGCACGCGCATTCTCGACGTGAAGGGCCAGCTTGGCAATGGGCCGGTGCAGCAGTGGAAGGAGATGCTACGCGACCGTGATGTCGAGAAGCTCCAAGACCGGAGTTGGAAGATGGCCAATTATGAGCCGTGGTCGGCGCTGCCCCACCCCGTCACCACCGTGCCGCGCATGGCGCCACTGCCCGCTTCGGCTCTTCTTGACCGGACGCGACCAGTCGCACGACCGCGCCGACGCGCCAGCACCGAAACCGTCGCCAGTGCCGACGGCGGTGGCGGCGGCGCCTCGTCGGCCAAAACCAGCGCGCGCAGCAGTGCGCGAGGAAGCAGCAGCAGCACGCGCAGCCCGCGCAGCGCCGGCGGCAGCTTCCACCACCCGCTCGGCGGACTCGAGCGCCGCAAACCCGAGGTGCAAAGGACCTTCCCCACCTTTTGGGGAGCGAGGCAGCGAGAGCGACACGAGCAGAGCGCGAGCCAACGGCCCCACTTTACAACTGCACAGCCTCTGACCGCCAAGGAAATCCATCTGCGCAGCTTAGGCCTTGGTCGCAGCGGCAGCGAGATGGCGTTCCATCCACGGCCCAAGTCCGCCCCGCCTCGTACGAGCATAATGGCGACGAGCGCCAGCGCTAGCGTCGTCAGCGCCAGCGCCAGCGAGATCGACAATGCCAGCGTGATGGAACAGCCGACCGTCGCCGTCATCGCCACGCCCGTGATGGCGAAGAGGCGCAAGTCGGTAGGGTACGGACCCGCGTACGAGCGCCGTCTGACTGTCAAGACACGTCCCGCGTGGCGCCATCTCGTTCCCGGGTACATCGAGGAGACGATCACCGGTGCCAATCGTGGGCTCAACCCTTTGATGGATGTCAACAGCTTTGGGTCGTCGCATCACCACCCGTTGGCTGGGGCGAAAGTGCGCATCCTCGATGTCAAGGGCGAGCTCGGGGCCCGTCCCGTGCAGCGATGGAAGGAGATGCTTCGGACGTGAGAGGTGGCAGGCCATGTGCGTGCATGCCCGCCGCTGCGGTGCCATGTGCGGCACTCACCCACTGTTGTGTGGAAGTCGGTGCTCCCTGCGTCATGCCTGCATGAGAGATTCGACGTGATTCGAGCTTCTAAGCGAGAGCTCATGGATCGACTAGAGAGAGAGAGGATCTCTCTCTAGCACTCTTGTATGTAGGATGTGGCATGCATTGAGAATCTTCACTCGCGCAACGTTTCATAGTACCGGTACATAAACGGCCTCGCGCGGTTCGGGGCGCGATGGATGGATGGCTCCTGAACTTGGGACGTCGGTCGGCGTTCGTGGCTAATGGCCACCGGCACCGCTGCCTACACCTGCGCCTGCGCGGCGCTGCTCTTCGCCGTCTCCGCGACAAGTAGTACCTCGGACAACTTGACGATGCGCATGAGCCGGCGTGAGAAGCGACGCCGACAAGGCCTTGAGCTATCGGACTCCGAGTCGGTGCATACCCTGCTCGGCGGCCGACGGTCCACGTGGCAACCGCATCGGGCACGTCCATGTAACGGCACGAGCTTTGTGGACCGACCGCGTGTTAGTGCGCTCATCCAGGCCTTTGGCGACGCCACTGCCAATGCACGCCAGCTTTCTGAGCGCCTGCATGCTCTGCCGAGCGTCGAGGTCCTTGTCAATGATGACAGCGGCCGTGATCATGCCGAGTGGCTGCGCTGGCTGCAAGGCGCCAACGACGCCGTGCTCTCGTCGGCCAACGTGCATGAGATCCGCGCGTACCATAGGCTGGCACGCATGGCTCGCGGCGACTTTCTCCTGCTCCTTCAGGGCGATCACTGCCTCCCCGCACGCGGCATAGCCTGGCTGGACGAGGCGATAGCTCTCTTCGACCGCTTCCCGCGCCTCGGGCTGCTCGGTGGGCAGATGGGCTTCGACCGGGTGCCGACGCGCAAGATCGCCGAGAAAATCTCGTGGGGCGTGCCGCCGTGTGAGCCCATCCCAACTTCAGCAGATGTCGCACCCGCCAACGCCACCGCCAACGCCGCCGCCACCGCCGCCGCCACCGCCGCCGCCACCGCCGCCGCCACCGCCGCCGCCATCGCCACTCCCTCCACCGGCGCCGCCTTCACTGCCGTTCCAGCCGCGATGGTGACGGTGCCGTTCATGTTCGTGGCGGGTGTGAACATCGGGCCTTTGCTCGCGCGCCGAGAGGCCTTCCTTCGTGTGGGCGGGTTTGACGAAGCCTTCTCGTGTGCTGGAGAGCCGGGAATCCAACTAGACACCGAGCTGTCGCTGCAGATGTGGCGCCACGGCTACCAGGTGGGCCTCTGGTACTCGGCGGTCTCCAACGGCGTGGGGGGGCGCAAGACGCGCACCAACAAGGCGCAGAAACGTGCGCGCACGCGAAACGATGCGCTCAACGCCGAGCGGTGCGAGCGCGTGCTGCGAGAGCACGATCCTGGCGCCGTGCTCGCAGCGAACGCGGCGCTCGCCATGCTCGCACAGCCAGCGCAAGTGAGGGAGCGAGTGTACGCTCGCCTGGGTTTGCGGAGGCCAGACCGCTGCGCCGCCGGGGATGGTTGATGGGCAGGCAGGTGTTCTGCAAGCTCGCAGTCCCAGTCGCTGTCGCACACGCGCGTGACCACAATCACGCACCCACTGTGCCTACTCTTTGCTCGCATGTCCGTTTACATCCTTTACTTCGAATTTTTTAGGTCGGATCTGCTTTCGCGGATAACTATGCTACTCGCCCAAACGATACCACGACGACGCCAATTTACGCGCACTTGTTCCAGCGCCGTGTCTTTCTCCCGGTCTGCAGTCAGCGTGTCTGCCACGCTCACGCGGACGCGCACTGCTACGGCATGGACCCAGGCGACACAGCCTTCGACCCTGATGAAGACGCCTTCGAAGCCATTGCTGCTGCGGCTCATGAGGAGCGCAAGCGCAAACTCCGACGATGCTTCGTGACCCAATGTGGTGGCGACTGCGACGAACGTATTTCAGATGCCAACTTCAAAGCGACTGCTGGAGGGACACAGCTCCAGCGGGCCACATGCGACATGCATTCCAACCCAGGGTCACAGGCCGTGTTCAGCACCCGAGGCCGGTGCGTCTCGGTGGTCCGCAACAAGGAGCTGCGCAGCATCCTTGAGAAGGGACGCACGCGCGCCGTGGTCGGCTCGAAAAAGAACGAGGCGGCACACAACTTCGGGTGGAAGTTCCCACGCGGCGTCGATGGGCAGCGTGCAGATCGCTTCTTTCGCAATGGTGCCGACCGCGGCTTTCTATGCATCACGTACGACAACCTTACCGACGACGAGGGCGAGGCGACCCTCGTCCTATGGAGATCTGACACTCCGGTGTCCAGTGCCTACGCGGTCATGCCTGTATGGGCGGACCGGGGTCTCCGTGTGACGATCGACGCGAGCGAAAATCGCCTCACATGCCACGGCCCAGCAGTAGGTCCACTCGGCAAGCGCCGAGAGCGCTCGTAACGACGCTCGAAGCGCTCGTGACGACGCACGAAGCGCTCGTGACGACGCTCGTAACGGACGGCAAAGATCGTTGCGGATTAGAAGCTGAGTGTGAGCAAACTTGTGGCTCTGCGGCGGAGCTGTATCTGTCGTGTCTGTGTCTGTTCCCTCGCGGCTTGGCCCAGCGCGCCGTGGCCCAGCGCTACCTCAAAATGCGTCGCCCTTCACGCGAGCGCTGTGGTGAGCGCTTCACGAGCCGCGGTAGGTGGAATACGACCAAGGGGAGCAGAGGAGGGGCACATGGTAATGAGCCTCCGGGTCATCGATGCCAAAGCGCAGCGGCACGTCAGCCAGGAAGGGCGTGCCAGAGATGGGCACACCGGCCGCAGCAAAGTAATCTCCCACACCAAAGGTCCATTCGTAAGTCCCCACAGTGAAGGCCGCGCCCTTGAGCGCGGGGCCACCCGTGAGCCGCCCGTCGGCGTTCGTGACGAAACTCGCCAGCGGCTGCCACGCGCCACTCGCCTCGTCGAGCCGGCGCAGCTCGATGGTCATGCCCGCAGCCGGGCAGCCACGCGCTGTGTCGAGCGCATGGCACGTCAGGAAGCCGGTGGGGTTGGGGCTGACGAGCGCACGAAGCCGCATCCATGCGATCTTGTGCACCTGCGCAATCGCCGTGCTCCTCTCCTCGTGGGCGCTGTTGTGGAGGCGCGCCGCGAACGAGGCGAGGATCGTCGCCTTGTTCGCATTGCGCACTGCCAAGATGAATGGGAAGCCAAACTTCGCCTTGTACGCGCCGTTGAGCTCATTGAATTGCTGCAAGTCGCGCGCCAAATGACCACAGGATCGGACGCGTGAGGGATCAGGCAGAGTGGTTCCAGGGGGATGGGCTTTGTGTGCGAAGCATACCTTCATCTCGTCCTCAGTGAGGCTGCCGAGACCCGAGCGTCTCTGTTCTTCGGTGGACTCGGCGGTGAGCTCGCCCGCGAGCGCAGCCTTTCCAGCTAGGTCTGGGTGCGCACGCAGCAACGCGACGTGCTCTTCGTCCGTTGCCGCGGTGCAAGCGGCACGCAGCGCGTCCCTCAAGGCGGAGAGCGATTCAAAGGGGCGGGCCTCGTAAGCACGCTCGGCGATCCACGGGCTCTTCTCGTAGACCGATCCGACCGCATCGACGAACGCCTCCTTTGAGTACGTCGAGAGCTCGGCGGCGGTCGGAAGCGCGGCCGGAAGCGCGCTCGGAAATGCACTTTGCATTTTGTCTCCCTCAGGCTACAGGGCGTCGTCTCGGGCATGGCCCTCGGTTTCGCTTTTACCATGACTGCAGCGTGTTTCTTGCACGATGATGACGAACTTCCTAGTTTGGAAAGATCAACGCCTTATGGGTACTAGCGAAATTGAGTAGCTCGAGCGAGCGAGTTCCGAGTACGCAGTACATTGCGTGTTGGACCGAGGGGAGCGGAGTCCGGCGCCGTCGTCCTTTGAGACGGTTGTGTGGTGAGCGCGGGGGACCGCGACGAAACTGACTGACTGACTGCCTTATGGGTGCACTCAAACCAGACAGCAAAAGTCAAATGCAAACCTGATTCCGACTCGTCTCTCACCCAGCAATGCTGCAGCAACTCCCCGACGGAAAGGCGGGGTCTTCGCGGTATTTCGAAGCTTGGCGAGCCTGGTGAATCAGTTCTTGTCCACTTGTAGGACCGGCCGTACCGTATGGTTTCGCCATCTGTAGACACTCGCGCATCTCAAAGTCCACCCTTTTGCTATCATCGTGAGTGCAATCTGCGCACACTCTCCGGCATGGCCGTTTGGCGGCACAACGGGCACTCTGGCTTGTCGGATAGCCACTCGTGGATGCACGTCCAGCAAAAGACGTGGCCGCAAGCTGCTGCTGTGGGAGATCGCCGGGGTGAGAGGCATAGGGAGCACGTGCGAACGCGCCTGGTGATGCGCGAGCGTCCGGTGGTGGTGGTGGTGATGGTGGTGGTGGTGGTGGTGGCGGCAGCGGCAGCCACAATGTCGGTTGCGCTGGCCGGAGCTGCCACAGCGGATTCACGGATGGCGAGCGCGGCAGCCTGCTGTGCCCGACGCACCAGGGCGGTGAGCGACCGCAGTGCTAGGCCCATCACCAGTAATCCGAAGAGCACTTTAGCGTGCACCGATCCCGAAGGTGACTGCACCGAGCTCCGGAGGGCAGGCCTCCAGAACCAGCCGTAGAGCATCAGGGCAACAGTGGCCGCCTTGGTCCATTCCGCCCCCGTGCCAAACACGTCCGCCGCCTCGCGCTGGGAGTGCGTGGCTCGGAGCAGCGACGTCCACAGCCACTGCACATCCTCGGCCATACAGGTGCTCGCCACGAGGTCCAGCGCCCTACGCAAGGCCTTGGTCAGTGGGCCATCGCCGTTCGTCTGCTGTCGAACGATGCCGCATCTCTGCTCGCCTAGCGATGACGCCGCGAAACACGCGGGTAACAGGGTAAAGATGAGAGCTGTCGATGCATGCAGCTGGGCTCGTGAGTGTGTGCTTTGATTGAGCAAGGTGAGCGCTGTGCGCAATTGAGCAGCCAGGCGTTGACGGCGGGCACAGTCCCATTCGGCGGCATGCAGCAGATGGGCAGCTGATGACGAGGGAAGCGCCATGTGCGCTTGCGCTTGTGGGAGGCACAGCACACACCGCGCCGCGCGGGGTCGCTTCTTCGATTTCGCGAGTGTGAATGAAACGAATGGGAACACGGCGAGGGTGCGCTCACATGAGTCATCACATGAGCGCGGCTGTACTGCGTCGACCCGTTTTAACTTGACACAGTACAGCCGCGCGCGCAGGGGCGGGCACGCGGAACTTCTGTAGGACCCGTTGACCCGTTTTACCACATTAGCACACTCACACACGCACACCAAACAAAGCTGGCAGCCATCACACAACAACACTAAACGGTGGCGCCGCCATAGAGACTACTGTACGGGTCGATTCACGGCCCGAACGCTCATAAATCCAAAATCCATTTAAACTCGCCTGCGACCAACTGACTCACCTTCTGTGCGGGTGGCCTAGCCTGGCCCTGCCATGCGCCTCTAGTATCAACCATCGACTAACACCACAATCTCGTCAAAAATTGCCTCTCAGACTCTGAGTCTCTTTAGTATCAAGAAACATACTCTTTGAATCCCACGCTGGACGCCGCTGGGTCATGTTGAAACCCGCACTTAAACCCCACCCGAGGCTGAATTTCACACCGCCTCTTTGGCTGCCATATTCAAGCAGCAGCAGCACAACGAAGCGCGTGTCCAAGGGCTGTGCTGACTCACGCCTTGGGACGCGAGTACTGCGTGTACTGGCCGCTATCCGAGTGCAGCCACGTGGCGTCTACGGGCTTGTGCACCTCTCCTCGCGGCAACAGCCCCGTGCCCAGGTTGAACTGCGCGTGCTGCCGGCTGTTCATTCCGGCGTGCCAATGGGCGAACTCGACGCCGCGTGCGCGGTGTGGCGCGGGCACGAGCGATGTGCCAGACATCTCCTGGGACCAGAAGCCCGCATAGAAGGGAGCAACGTGCGATGAGCGCCGCGGCGGTGGTGACTCCATGAGCCGTTGGATGACAGGCTCGCTGGAAACTTTTGTCAGCCGCTTCTTGCGCTCCTGGCCAAGGTCCACCTCGCCGAGCGCGTCCAAGAAGTGCGGCTTGACATGCGCCACCCGCTCGGGCGCTGATGGCCACAGAGTCTTGGGCTGTATCTTGGGCGGCGGCGGAAAGAGCACCGCACGAGCGGCCACCATGTGTGGCGGTCGGGCCTCCCAGCGCCGGTGCTGGGCCATGACCGACTGCTGCCAAGTCAGCGGTCCACCGAAAGGCGGCTCGATGGTGATCATGTGGAAATGTGAGGGGGGGGAGCGACGGAGTTGAATGAAACAGTCCAGGGCGATGTGCGGAGGAAGTTTGCGCGGATTTTCGCCTGAGGGCTAAAATCCGCATTCATCAGAGTCCACTCGAATAAATACAATTTCGTTCATTCGAGCTGTGATTCGCCCTTCACAGCAGTTTTCACAGCGCGCAAAGTTCCGTCGCGGCGTCGCTCGGCTTTCTGCGGCGATGGGATGGAACGAGCAGATCGACGCGATGATCCTATCCAAGTCGGCGGCCAAGGTGCGCTTCATCGGCATCCTGGTCCTGCTCGTAGTCTTCACTCTCGACGGCGTCACAGTCATCCTGCTGCGCGAGGCGCCTCTGCTTGTCGCGTCCACCATGGAAATGGCGTCAGGCGACGCGGCAGACAGCGCGCCCGACTGGTCCTGGGACGGCTTGCTCGACGGGCTCGGAGACTTTTCCGGCGACACCGTCGATTGCTGCCTCCTGTTCCTCATCCGGCTCGTAGTGCTCTGCGCGATCGGTACGATCGCCGTGCGCGTGGGCCAGCCGCAGCTCGACAACTTGATGCCGGCCTCGCCGGCGCGTTCCAATGGCGTGTGCAGCGCGTGCCACCCGCATGGCATTAATGCCACCTTTTCGAGCACCTCGACCGCGCCTCTTCTCATCAACCAGCCCGCGTCATCCGCCGCTGCCGTCGACGACATCACCGCCGCCAGCGGCAACGCACCCTCGGCAACGCCCAAACCGACGACGGAGGTCAAGGAGGAGCACCTGCTCTCGCACCAGCGCAAGCTCGCCGCCGAGCAGCGCAAGAACGTCGCCATAGGCGCCCTCTTCCTATCCGCGACGGCGATGCAGGTCTTCGTGGGAATCAAGTGCATCGGGTTCGTGGGCGAGTGGGCAGAGTCACCCGAGCTCGAGACCCTGCAGGTGAGTGCTGCCGATTGGCTCTCTGATGGGAGCTGATTATGATGGATTGCGAGACTCATTCGGACTCTGATTATGATGGATTGCGAGACTCATTCGGACTCTCGGTACCCGTGTGTGCAGGGCGCGCTCATGGGCGCGTCAGTGCTCTTCGTCAACATCGAGGCGTGGCTCGTCAAGCGGCTCGTCAACGCCCTCACTGCCGAGGAGGGTTTCATGGTGCCCGAGTTCCACAAGCACCGCCTCTACTTTCGGGTCGACTTACCGATGCACCGGTGCGACATGTGCCGCAATCAGTCGAGAGGCGGCATGTACCACTGCCAAATGTGCGACTTTGACGTGTGCCCCGCGTGCTTCAACAAGAAGGATAAGGCGACGGGCGAGGGCATCCTCCGAGGCGACAAGGGTGTGAAGCAGGGCGAGCACCTGACGTTCACACAGTATTTGGGGCGCGCGATGAGGCTGGTGCTGCCCCACATCCCTCTCTTTGTCGTGGCCATCGCGTGCCTCGCGTCCAAGAGCATCATCAACCTCTTCCTCCCGAACCTGCAAGGCCGCATCCTCGATCACGTCGTCGCCGCGCGTGCCGCGTGCGCCGCCAACGCGTCCGCCGCCCTCTCGGACGAGACGCCCGACACGGCGCCCGCCTGTGACGAAGCGAGGCAGAGCTTCCGCGAGACGGTGGCGCACTACCTGTCGCTCTCGATTGTGCTCGGCATCCTGGGCGGGCTCCAGTCGCTCTCGTTCATGGTCGTCGGTCGGAAGATCATGGTCTGGATCCGCGGCCAACTCTTCCGACGCATCGTCGTGCAGGATATCGCCTTCTTCGATGGCTTCCGAACCGGCGACCTGGTGCAACGGCTGACGGGCGACGTGCGCGCGATGATCCAGCCGTTGCAGAACACGCTCGCCACGCTCCTCTCGAATCTCATCCTTCTCTTCGGCGGGGTCGTCATGTGCTTCGTCACCTCGTGGCGCCTCTCCATGCTCGCGTTCACCACGGTCCTGCCCATCATGCACGTGACCGAATCCTATGCGTGGTGGTCGGGCAAAATCAACAAGCAGATCTACCAGCACTACGCGGACGGCGCCTCGATCGTCACCGAGGCGTTCCAAAACGTGCGCACCCCCTTTTCGCGCCGTCTCGAGCGCTCGCCTGATTGCACCTGATTGCACCTGATTGCACGCCTTCGTCAGGTGCGCACCGTTCGCGCCGTCTTGAGCGCTCGCCTGATTGCACCTGATTGCACCTGATTGCACGCCTTCGTCAGGTGCGCACCGTTCGCGCCGTCTCGAGCGAGCCATTCGAGATCGAGCGCTTCGAGGTCACCTTGCGATTGGCGCTGAGCAAGGGCGTCAAGGACGCGATCTTCGGCGCCTTCTCGAACGCGTTCAACAACTACCTCGACCTGGGCGCAGGGGTGCTCATCCTATGGTACGGCGGCTCGATCGCGATGGAGCCCGAGGGCAGCATCACTGTGGGCAATCTGATCACGTACCAGCTCTACTGGAACATGCTCAACAACTCGCTGCAAGCGCTCAACAACGTGCTCAACGAGTTCACACGCGCAGCGGGCGCGGCCGAGAGAGTACTCTCCCTCGTGGACCTGACGCCCGACATTGACCCAACCGCCGGCCTACCGGTCGAGCAGGCGGTGCATGCATGGTCGATCGAGTTTCGTCAGGTGAGTGCCACTGATGAGCCCTGATGAGCCCTGATGAGCCCTGATGAGCCCTGATGAGCCCTGACGGCTCAATGCGCTCGAGTTTCGTCAGGTGCACTTTCGGTACCAGATGCGGCCGTTGCAGACGGTGCTGGATGGCATGTCGTTCCGCATCCAAGAGGGGACGGTGTGCGCTCTCGTCGGCCGATCCGGCGGCGGCAAGTCGACAATGATCCACTTGATGCTTCGATTCTACGACCCGACCGAAGGGTCGATTGCCATCGGCGGCGTCGACCTGAGGGATTTGCATCTGCCCTCTGTCCACCGCCGGATCGGGGTCGTCTCGCAAGAGACTCAGCTCTTCAACGCGACGATCCGAGAGAACATCGCCTACGGCGCGCCCGACGGTTACACCGAGGAGGAGCTCGTCGCCGCAACACGTGCTGCCCAGGCGCTCGACTTTATCCACTCCTTTGAGGACGGCTTTGCGACGCGTGTGGGGGAGCGCGGCCAACGGCTGAGCGGCGGCCAGAAGCAGCGCATCGCCATCGCGCGCTGCCTGCTGCGCCGGCCACGCCTGCTGCTTCTCGACGAGGCCACGTCAGCGCTCGACACCGAGTCCGAGGCCGCTGTGCAGAAGGCCCTCGACGAGATGATTTGGGAGCGTGGCGGATACACCGTCCTGCTGGTCGCCCATCGGCTCTCAACGGTCGTCAACTCGCAGACGATCGTGGTGGTGGACAAGGGGAAAGCCGCTGAGATTGGGTCGCATGAGGCGCTGCTCGCCCAGGACGGCGCGTACGCCAGCCTCGTGGCGCACCAACTGCTCAAGCAGAGGGAGCAGCTCGATCAGGACACGCAGGCGGGCACCAGCGGTGCCGCTTCTGGCGCCGCGCCGTCGGGCGGGCGCGGCCGTGGAGGCGGCCGCGGATGAACAGGTATACGATAGGAGGCCGAATTTGGCGCGATTGCGATAACTAAGTGTTCAAGGTTCATTTCCACAGAGAGAACATCAGAACACAGGAAACTAAGCTTACGACCCCATCGGTGCGCTTGGTGTGGCGATTCAGATGAGATGACCTTTTTTCGAAGAATCTAATATGATGTGACGCTTTTCGCAAAAAAAGCTGACCTTTTCTCACCGCGGCACCGTGGACTGAAGGTGGAGTCGACACTTCACGATCATGGCCGAGCGCTCATGCCCTCGCTGCACATTGCTCACGAGCAACCAGGACGCTACGACGTGCGAGCTGTGCGGTGCGGCTCTTCCTCGACTCGGACCGCCAGCTTCCGCTCAGCCCAAGGTCACAGGCAAGCGCAAGCAGCCAGCACCAGACGCCAAGCAGCGCGGCATTGCTGCCTTCTTCGGCGGCGGCGGCAACGGCGCCGGGAGAGAAGCTCCCGCCGCAGCGCCATCGGCGGTCTCCGCAGCGCCATCCACGGCCGCCTCAGCGCCATCAGTCCCTCATGCCGCGCCGACGCCCGCTCGTGCGCAGGCCATGCATGCGGCCTCCCTGCCCGCCAGGCCGTCGCAGCAGCTGTCCGTCCAGCTTGCCTTAGACGACGGGCCACCGCCCGACCTGAGCCTGCCGCTCGCTCAGTACCAACCGTCTCGGGCGGGCTGGCAACCGGGCACGCCAGTGCCGTACGCGCACGTCGCGGCTGCGCTCGACGCCGTCTCAGCTACACGCTCACGGCTGGCCAAGGAGCTCGCACTCACGAATGCGATGCGCGCGCCGCTCGCGCTGGGCGCATGCGCCGCGGATCTGGAGGCGCTGTGCTACCTACTCTCACCTGCCAAGGATGCGCAGTCGGGGGGGCACCGGCTTCGCCCCGACTGGTCGACAGACGCGTGTCCCCTCGGCATCACCTCGAGTGCCATCACGGGCGCCATCGTCGAGGCAACTGGCGCGAGCCGAGCGCAACTCTCGGCCGCCTATGAGCGGCTGCGCGATTCGGGCGATGCGGCGCTCTACGTGCGCGACGGGTGCGGCGGCGGTCGGCAGACGCTTCTCGTGCGCCCCTCGCCTCTCAGCGCTGCGGCCGTCCACCGCTCGTTGCTTTCTGTGGGCACGATGGGCGGCGCTGGCGTGGAGAAGGCGAAGGCGAGCCGGTTGGGCGCGTTGTTGCGAGCGGCGCGTGGCACGGAGCTCAAATGGCTCGTGCGCACCTTGGTGCCGCACATGCAATGCGGCATCTCGCTCGAGGCCTCGGTGCTACCAGCGCTCGCCGCTGCCGCGATCGTGCATGCACATGAGATGAGCGGCGGAGGCGGCGGTGGAGGCGGGGGTGGAGGCGGAGGTGGAGGCGGTGCAGGTGGCGGGGTCGGTGGCGGTGGAGCTCGTGGCTGTAGCGGACGTGGTGTCTCCTCCTCCTCCTCTTGGTTGCCGCCCGCTGAACGGCTGCATCGAGCACAGGATGTGATCCGTTCGGGCTATGCACTGCGGCCCGATGTGGCCGTCCTCGTCGCGGCGGTGCTCTCCGGATGTGACGAAACCGGATGTGACGAAACCGGAGATCCTCTCGAGATGCTGAGCGCGCGATTGCATGCGGCGTGCACGCCGCGCGTGGGGGTGCCGTTACAGCCCATGCTCGCCAAGCCGTGCACCTCCATCGTCGATGCGATCAAGATGCTGCGCGGAGCGGCGGGTGGAATGGTGAGTAGCGCGCCTGCTGAGAGCGCGAGCCACGTGTCGCCTGCCTCAAAATGGGTCGCAGCCGAGCACAAGTACGATGGGCAGCGCGCCCAGGTGCACCGCAGCGCCGATGGCACCATCACCATGTTCTCACGCAAGCTGGATGCGATGACCGCCAAGTACCCCGACGTTGTCGAGGCCATCCGCCAGAGTGTGCGCACGGCGCGGCCCTTTGTAGCCGATGCTGAGATTGTGCCCATGCAGGTGCCCAGGCTCGACGCGGGCGAGGCCGCGACGGCGGAGGCGGGCGAGACAGCGGCGGCACCGTCAGGCGATGTGGCGGCGCCGGGTGTCCCTGTCGAGTCGCATCTTGGGACCTTCCAGTCGCTCTCCACCCGAAAGCGCAAGAACGTCACCACCGCCAACGCGGCGGCGACCTCAGTCCCGGTGAGGCTCGTGCTCTTTGATCTGTTGATGCTCGGTGACGAGAGCTTGTTAGCGCGCCCACTGAGCGAGCGGCGCGCTCTGTTGCACGCCGAGTTCACACCCATACCAAATGCGGTCAGCTTCGCGATGGCGACCGATCTGGACCTTGGCGTGGAGGGCGTCGGCGGCGGTGGCGGTGGTGGCGGTGGCGGCGATGGCGGTGGCGGCGATGGCGGCGCGAAGGACGCGCCGCGCGTGCTCGAGGCAGCGCTTCTGCGCGCGGTGGCCGATGGTTGCGAGGGGCTGCTTCTCAAGCGGCTGGACTATCCATACCAGCCAAGCTGGGGCACACGCCGCTCGGACGCATGGGTCAAATGCAAGAAGGATTGTACGTCGGCTCGCTCGCCTGTACCTCTGCAATCCCCTCTGCACAGTCAACCTTGCCATCCACTCTGCCACGTTCTTGTTCCTGTGTGCTCGCAGACATTGAGGGGATGGGCGACTCGCTCGACTTGGTGCCCATTGGCGGCTGGCGTGGGCAGGGGCGCAAGAAGCGCTGGGTGTCGCCGTGGCTGATGGCCACCTACGACGCGCGCACAGGTACCTTTGGCTCAGTCTGCCGCGTGATGAGCGGCTTCACCGACGCCTTCTACAAGGAGAACACCATCAAGTACCTCGGCAGCGAGATTGGCAGCGAGATTGGCGCTGATGGCAGCGGCGGGCAGGTAAGTCGCGGCGGCGAGGAGGAGGAAGGCGCGGAGGATTGCCAAGAGGAGGACGAGGACGAGGAGGAGGACGTCGAGCCCGAGGTTTTGCCAGAGGAGGCCGTGGCGGCCATGGCGGGCGGCGAGGACGGCGCGTCCGGAACGAGTGCGTCGCTGCTGTTACGAGGACCCGCAGAGGGCGTTGAGACGGGCGAGAACGCGCAGTACTGGTTCCAGCCATGCGAGGTGTGGGAAGTGCGAGGGGCCGACATCACCCTCTCGCCAGTACACATGGCGGCGGCCGGGCTGGTCGCCGAGCGCGGCCTGTCGATGCGTTTCCCGCGCTTCATCCGCAAGCGGCCCGATAAAAGGCTGAGCGACGCGACGACGCCCGAGATGCTCGCGGCCATGTTCCGTAAGCAGACGCAAGGGCAGGCGGATGAGTGATCGCACATAGCTATGTATTAGAACCGAGAATTCGCGAGTCATTATGCGTGAACAACCGACAACCGAACCGTGGAGCGTGATCGGTGGTGAAGGTCAAGCGGCCCCACACGGCGGCATTCTTGACGTGAATGACTTAGTGGGTCTTGTGGCGCCCGCGCCCACATTCAGTATTGCAAATGCCCGGGTGCACGTCACCGCACGGCTCACAGCACGCTATCGAGAGGTTCTTCGCACTTCGCATTATCGAGGCCGCACGCCCCTGCAACGCTCGGCACGGCCGGGTCCTCGCTCTCGCGCGTGGCATCCCCGCCTATACTGGCCCGGCGGGCGACGCCTCCGACCGGAAAGCATGGGCCACTGCCGCCCGCTCTCGACTTTTACGCACCTCGGATCTCCTCACTCACGCTACACTCACGCGCGCAGAGGGCCCCGCCACCTGTTCGAACATGCATCACATGCAGCTGCTCATGGGACCGACATGAGAATGGGAACCCACATGCAGTGTACAGCAGGGGGCAGGGGGGCGCAGCACGAGCCGACGCCCCTTCCCCCTGGCGCGCCCTCCCCGCACAATGCGCTCATGACAGCGCGAGGCGCGGCGGGTGGAACAGTCCGCGACTCGTGATGACGCGACTCATCAGCGTCTTTCGGGTGCCGTTCGAGTGAACAACCTCTGTGAACAACCCGAATCGGGCAGTCGCCGCGGCTCAGAAGGCGTCGACGATGGCGGCGCACAGCTTGTTGTTGCTCGGCGTGAGCAACGGGGAGAGTCCGGCCATGTCTTCAAGTGCCCCGCTGCACGCGCCGCCCTCGCCCAGGGAGGCCGCGCCCGCCGCGCCTCCTCGGCGCGCGGCGCCAGAGTACGTCGAGAACCAGTCCTCGGTCTCCGCCTGGGCGGTGGACATCGGGTGGGCGGCCGACATGGGCGTGAAGCCCATGCCGCTCGGGGTCACCGCCATGCCGTCCGTCGTCACCACGACGTCGCCCGACATCTCGACCGCGGAGCCGCCGTCGACCAGTTTGAGGTCGAGCTTGAGGCCGTGCGCGGCCGCGGGGGCGGCCGTTGAGGAGGCCGCTCCGAGCCCGGACGAGACGCGCGACGAGGCTGCGGCGATCAAGTCGTCGACGCCACGCTCGAGGTCGCGCTCGAGGGTGCCCGTCGGCGAGTGAAGCGCTTCGGTCTTCACGGAGCCGTCAGAGCTTGAGCCATCGTGAAGCTCCCACTGGGAGAATGGCTTAAAGTGCACCGCGCCCGCGGACGTGGAGTCGCCCTTGGTCACGCGCATCAGCTGCTGGATCAGCGCGTCGCGCCTCTCGCCCTCCTCACTCTCGCATGCGAGCTGCGTCGCCAGCTGTAGGATGCGCTGGCGCTTTCGTAGCGCGGCGCCCTCGACGTCGGCGCCGGCGTCGGTCCCGTCGGCAGTGACGGCGACGGCCTCCTCGTCCTCGACCTCCTCGTCCTCCTCGCCCCACATGCTCTCGACGCCCGCCTCCTCCTCCTCCTCCTCCACCTTGAGCGCCTTCTTTCGCTTGCTGCGTGAGCGCTTCTTCTTCACCACCCCGCTCCCGGCGCCCCCTTCCCCTTCATCGAGACCCTCCTCCTCCAGGGCGCCGTCGTCGGCGCCGTCGTCGGCGCCGTCGTCAGCGCCGTCGGCGCCGCCCTCGCGCTTCTTGCGCTTCGAGCCGCCGTTCGAGCGCTTCGACGCCGGCTTCGCCTCGCTCTCGCCGCGCTCGGTCGCCTGCGCTCGCCGCTGCAACCGCTGCATCCGTCGCTGATTGGAGTTGAAGCGGTTCTTGATCGCGTTATCCGTGCGACCGGGCAGCCGCTTGACGATCTCGGACCAGCGCGTGCCGAGCTCGGCGACGCCATCGGCGATCAGCTGGTCCTCCTCCTCCGTCCACTCCCCCTTCTTCACCGCCGGGCACAGGTGGTTGAACCATCGCTCACGGCACTGCTTGCCCACGCGGCCCGTCATGTTCGACGCGATCAGCGACCAGCGCTGCGCGCCAAACTTGCCGACGGTCTCGATGAGCTGCTTGTCCTCGGCCTCGGTCCACGCGCGCTTCGCGTTCACCACCTTGGCCGCCGCGACCGCAGGCGTGTCGCCCGCCGCGATCAGCGCGGCAGTTGCCGCCTCGTCGCTCTCGGCGTTCTCAAGGAGCGTCGCGAGGTCGATCTCACCGTCCTTGAACT
>JWZX01003026.1:0-43905 GCA_001275005.1 Chrysochromulina tobinii
ACCAGCATGGCCAGCCACATGCCGTCGTGTTCCGCAACGTTCGCTGCGTGCCAGACTTCCACTACACGCTGCTCTCGGTCACGCAGCTCTGGGAAGAACAGCGCATCGACGCGCAATTCGCCGACAGCCGCTCTCTCCGCCTGCCCAACGGCATGCGCTTCCCATACCTTGCCAACCGTCGCCTGCCGTCTCTCTCCATGGTCAGCACAGCTCGCCTCGTGCCCAAGCCACCATCCACCCTGGTCGCCGCGCCCAATCTGCCGACCACGCTGGGGCGCTCGTCACCTTCCTTGACGCATCCGCCGCCCGGTTTGGGGTTAGTGGTGTCTCCGTTGTCCGCTTCCAGCTCGAGCACCTCCGAGCTTCCACCTGTTCACGAGGTTAGGAGCCTTGGAGCTGAGCCAGCCCCTCGGGAGGACTGCACTCTCCCTGGCTGCACCGTAAATCCTCCATCAGCTCCATCAGCTCCACCTGGCCTGTCACAGCCAGCCGCTGCCTCCGTCGCCTCCAATCAGGCTCCTTCGCCCCAGTTTGCAGCCCCCTCGCCGCCTCTGCACTCGAGCTCGCCATCGCCTGCTTCTACTGGTACTGCAGCACCCCCCGAGCCAAAGGTGTTCCCTGAGTACAGAGGGCCTCAACACCCTCCCACTCTCGAGAACCAGCGGCAAGGAGCACTGCCCACTTCATCGACCGCCTCCAACCGGGCTCTTGGGTTCCATCGCGTCGGCGCCACCTCCCACGTCGCTCGCCTCCCAGCGACTCACCGGCAGGCCGCCGCGTGTGATGGACCTCGCCTCCTTTGGCTCACGCGCCGTCGTGCTCAAGCCACCGACTCACCAGCACAAGCCGAGCCTCAGCCCGCGCGGCTGGCTTGGCTCCTTTCTCGGCCGCTCCCGCTATTCCAAGGGGGGGTACGACGTGCTAGTCGGCCAGAAGATCGTCACCTCGTCGAGCGTCCTTGTCGACGAGGAACACTTCGACTGGGCTCCGCTTGCCAAACGGCACCAGCCCCTCACCGCCGTCGCTCACGCCCCCGAATCGCCTCAGCGTCCGACCGCCCCGCCTCGCCTTCTGCCCGCCGGCGCCCCCGCGACGCGCACCCTCGCCGACCCAATCTTCGGCCCCGCGCCATTATTGACGTCCTCGGTCCACGGGGGGGTCTCGCTGCCCCCTCCTCGCGACGATGGGGGGGTGCCATCACCATCGCCCTCGGCCTCACAGCCCGCGCCGCAATCCCCACCATCTCCGCCTCGTTCGTCATTGCCGCGCGCTTCCCCCGTCGCCTTCCCCCCGCTCGACGACCCACCTACCAACGCCTGTGACGGCGTTCCGCAGCGCGCTGCCCGCCCCAAGCCCTTGGTCGACTACTTCAAGAAGCAGCCCCGCAGGCGTGAGTGGGGCCCCAAATGGCTTGATGCGGTTGGTGCCGACCCCAGAATCCCCGGGCCCCTCGCCACCGTGCCCGAGGAGACGCCCTCGACCCCACCGGCTCCCTCGCCTCCATCGCCGTCGGCTGCGCTCTCGCCTCTACCCGCTTCCTCGCCCGTGGATTACTCCCCCGACGGCACCCACGGATTCGGCTCCTCATACACTCCCTTTGTTACGGCCGATGCCTCCGAGCCTCTTCCGCCCCTTCCTCCCGGCGCTGCCCTCCGACTCGAGATGACCGGCACCCGCGCCGCGCTGCACGCGCACCTCTATTCACACCTCGACATCATGGAGGCATCCGTCGCTCAGACGCTCTTGGCCGCGGCCGCCGACGCGCCCTTGCCGAGGGCAGCAACTCTTGACCTAGTACCGATCTCGCCGTGGTCCGCTCTCGACAGCCATCGCGTCCCTCACAAATCGGTGCGGCTTCCCGGCGGCGGCCGCGCTCTGCCCGTGTTTGTCGCCCTCGGGCTCAACGAGGACCTTTACTCGCCTGACGTACTGACCAATCTTGCTCGTCTTGGCCAAGCTCTTCGCGCCGACTCTCCCGGAGCTCCTTCCACTCATCGTGAGGCCGTTGAGGCTGGGCAGATCTGGCTAGATGCCGAAGCCAAAGAGCTTGGCAACCACGCGCGGAACGCCTCCTGGACTTCGATTCCGCGCAGCGAGGTCCCGAGCGATCGCCGCATCCACAAGCTGATATGGGTGTACAAGCTCAAGCGCGACGGGTCAGCCAAGGCGCGACTGTGCGTGCAAGGCAACACTTTGCAGCCGGGAGTCGACTTTGACCAAACCTGGTCCTCTGCCCTCCGCTATTCTTCAGCACGCGCGCTCTTCGCCTACGCCGCGCGCAAGGGTTGCCGCGTGCGCAGCGTAGATCTGGTCGCCGCTTACCTGCAAGGCCGCTTCGTCGACGGCGAGGTCGTCTACTGCTACCTTCCGACCGGCTACGTCGAGCTCGACTCCAACGGTCAACCTCTGATCGCCCGTGTCGAAAAACCTATATATGGCATCCAACAGGCAGGCCGTCGCCTCCAACGCATGCTCTTTGCGTGGTTAATCGCACAAGGCTTCACCGCCCTCGATGACTCCGACCCTTGCGTGTTCACTCGCGTTCACCCTGACGGCGAGATCATCACCATCGGCGTGTACGTCGACAACCTTCAGATCGTGCACTCCGCCGTGCTCGACGCCGACGGCCGCGGCCCCGCTGGTTGTGCCTACAACTCCTTCATGGACTCGCTCGCCGGCGACTGGGACATCACCGACGAGGGCCCCATGGAGGACCTCCTCGGCATCGAGGTAGACTACCTCGCAGACGGCGCGATCAAACTGCACCAGACGTCCTACATCAAGAAGCTCGTCGAACGCTTCCTTCCGCACGGTCCGCTTGAGAAAGTGCAGCGCGGCTCGCTGCCCTACTCGTCCGACTTCCTCAAGCACATCGCCGACGCGCTCGCGCTCCCCCCGGAGAGCTATCCGGAGCTGGTCCGACCCATGCAGGAGCGCCTCGGCTGCCTCATGTACGCGGCAACATCTACTCGCTGTGATATCGCCTTCCCTGTGCACTACCTGTGTAAGTGCCTTCAGCGACCTACGCCCGAGCTCATCCGCGAGACGGACTTTATCCTCTCGTACCTCGCGCGCTTGCCGTCAGCTGGCCTTACGTACACACGCGAGCAGATGCGCCTTTCGGGCTTCTCCGACGCGTCGTGGGAGACAGCGGCCTCGACGTCTGGCTGGGTGGTACTGTGGCAATCAGCCGCGCTGTCCTGGGGCTCGCGCAAGCAAAAGTCCATCGCGCTGTCTTCCTGCGAGGCCGAGATCATCGCCCTCTCCGAGGCCGCCAAGGACGTGGTCTACCTGCGCAAGCTCATTCGCGGCCTCGGCGAGCCCGAGCCCGGACCGTCGACGCTCGCCACCGATTCCCAGAGCGCGCGTGACGTCTCATACAACCCAGAGCACCATGATCGCATGAAACACGTCCAACGACGGCACTTCTTCATCCGCGACATGGTCGAATCCTTCGAGATCGAGGTGCCCTTCGTGCGCACCGCCGACAACCTCGCCGACTTCTTCACAAAGCCGATGAAATCCGCCAACCGGTTCCACGCCTTCAGGAAAACTATTATGAACGAGCTGTGACCCTTCATGCCGCTTCGGGAGATAGTCTGCCCTTCCGTGTCACCCACGTCGGTCAGAGGGGGGGCGTCCGAACGCGTCATCACGCGTCAAGTAGTTCACAGTCCGGTGTTGTTTCGTGTAACGTACGGTAGGCGAGGGTTAGGCGCGGTTTTTTAGGATTCAAGCAGGCACTCGACCTCTTCAGTCCGACGCCGTGCGCTCCGACCGCACGCGCAACGACGCTGATATGTATCCAGTGTGACACCAAGGAAGCGTCCAAGATACATGTTTAACATGACATGTATCGTGATTTTGTATCTCGGTGTATCCTGATGTATCATAAGATGTATCCTGATGTATGTATCCAGTGACATCACGTGTTCACGTGGAAGCAAAGCAATGAGGGAGGGCGAACGCAGGGGAGAGAATGCGCCAGCGGCCTATGCTCTTGAGAGAGTACATCCGCCACGCACTCTACGTGCGCGGCGATGGCGGGTACTTTGGTAAGCATGTCGTCGGTGGCCTGACTCAAGCCATCGACTTTGCAGCTCTCAAGGACGAGGCTGCGTACCGACGCCGCGTGGCGGATGTTGCAGCGGTCGCCGCCTCACGCGGCAGCGCGTGGCTCACGCCCTCCGAAGTGTTCACGCCGCATTACGGGCGATCGGTCGCACGCAGCATCATCCAGCGGCATCGCCATCTATATCCGGGTGAGCCGCTGCAAATCATTGAGGTGGGTGGTGGCAACGCAACCTTTGCTACAGACGTGCTCGGACATGTGCGTCAAGACGCAGCCGATTTGTTCGGCTCGTGCCGCTACGTGATGCTCGAGATCTCCGAGCGCCTCGCCGGCATCCAACGTGAGCGCTTGCGCAATGAGGGCTTCGAGGACAACGTCGAGGTGGTCCACCGATGTGCGTTTGAGTGGGCCCAGGATCGCAGCGGCGGCAGCAGCAGCGTGCTCGAGGGCCCATGGCACATTGCGATGCTCGAGGTGCTCGACAACATGCCGCACGACAAGGTACGTGTGCGCGAGCGTGCCGATGGCAGCCTCGAGGCCGTGGAGGCGCTCGTCATAGAGGAGGAGGTCTTTGACAGCACGACCAAGTCTGCGAGGCTGCAGTATACCGAAGACTTCCGACCGTTGCAGGAGGCCACGGTGCGTGAGGTCCTCGAAAGCCTCGGCCTCACCTCTATGGACGCGCTGCACGAGCTGCAGGCCGACATTGCCGCCACCGAGGGCGCTGGCGCGGGCGCGGGACTGGCGCTAGGTATGCATGGGTTGCTCAGCGGCCTCATGTCGGCCGCGGCGCCTCTGGAAGCTTTCATTCCAACGGGCAGCCAGAGGCTCCTCGGTGCGCTTTGTCACGCGTGCCCGGAGCACCAGTTCACAATCGCCGACTTCAGCTGGCTGCCGCCGCAGCCCAGTGGCGCGATTCTCGCGCCGGTGGTGCAGACGCAGCGTGGAGGACATACGATCGACATGCGTGGCGACTACCTGCGTCATCCAGGCGAGGCTGACATCCTGTTCCCGACGCACTTTGGGCTGCTGGCGCGGCTAGTGGGAGCGGCCTCCAAGGCTTCGCGGGGTTCGCGGGGGCAACCGGTCGAGGTGAGCCACGTGTCAACCGCCGACTTTATGCGCCGCCACCACGACGTCAAGACGACCGCGACGCGCGACGGCTTCAATCCGCTCCTCGACGATTTTGTGAACACGCGAATACTGTGGACCGGCGGCGACCATATGTGACCATTTTGGGCTTTCTTGTTAACAGTGAAACGAGACACAGCGACACAGGGGGCGCGAACAACCACAAAATAATCTGTAATCTCGGAAAAGCTGTGGGGAGCTAAGCACAGTGAGAGTTAGAGCGACCAGTGATCTGCGAGCCCACCCTCGCGAAGTGGTGGGGCACAGGCCGATTCGATGACCTTTTCAAAAGTTTTGTTCACAGGACATTGTTGCGAAGACGCGCCTTTTGGCGCCCATGGCCGACTTCGACGATGGTGTGGCTCACGCTCGATTCAACTCCCACCACGCCCATATCGCTCGCCAACTCTGAATGCCCGTATCATCGCACCCTCGTACCGTGCGCGCAGCACCCTCGAGCAGTACCTCGGACGACATTGAGCGGCTGCGTATTGTGTGCGTCAACGAGCGCTTTGCGCCCGAGCTGCTGCCACACGAGGCGGAGCTCATCAAGCGCTTGCAGGACATGGTCGAGGAGCAGGTGAGTGTGCGCACATGTCACCCTGCAGCAAGTGGATATTGCTCGCGCCTCACCGGCGATCCTGCTCGCACAGGAGAAACGGATTTCCGAGCTCAGAGCAGACCAGTCGCAGTCGCGCCTGATCTATGAGCTGGAGAAGGAGCGCGTCATGTATCGACTATCCTCGTATTTGAAGGCGCGCATCTGTAAGATCAAACGTCTCGCGCTGTACCTCGCCTCCCCCGAGGGTGCCGATGCACGCTCACACATGACCGATAAGGTACGTGCGAGGCGCGTGTGCTGCTACGCTGTCAAGCCCCCCGGCGGTGCTGCGAGTGGCCACCGAGCTCGAACCCGACCACGCCCCCGCCGACGCCTTAACCACCGCGCCACCCTGTGTGCAGGAGCAAACCTTCCACAATAAGTACGTGGAGCTGTACAAAGAGCATGTGATGCTGGAGGCATGGGGGCACGCAAGCGCACAGGCATTGCCGCCCCGTGTCAAGGACATCGCCTCGGCGGCTGAGCTTCTTGCGAAGCCGCCCAACATCCAGACGCACGTCTTCTGCGTCGCCACGCGCGCGTGTGACCCGATCGTGCTGAGCAGTGGTAGAGTAGTCGATCAGCTCGCCAGAGGCGAGGTAGCCATGCTACCGTATGCGCCACTCCGCCCGCTGCTTGCCAATGGCGACGTGCAGCTGTGCTAGACTGAAGCCTGCTGGGGGGGCTGCCGTGCCATGTGCTTGGCGTTGTAAGCCTGTGTCTGGACCGGATCGGCAGAACCGCTGAAGGCGGGCGGAGAAGGGCCGGGACTGGGGGGAGAGCGGGGAGTCGCATCCGGGCGGCGGGTAACGATGAACCCACGACCCGACGCCGCCCACGACCGAACCGGGTCGTCGCGTCTCCCGAGATCCGCCCACCGTATGCTGCGCTCGCCGCTCATCCTAATTTTTTGTAATACGCGGTGTATGCGTCGATTTGTTCTGATATTTGAAGAAGCTGATAAATTGTCACACTGATACAGCCGCTGTTAACCGGATAGTGGGTGCCTAGCTGCGTCCCTGTTTCCGGTGCTTCTCTGCAATGTGAACGCCGCGCTTGCCTCAAGTCTTTGCGTCCCAGTGGCGTGGGTTTCAGCGTAGACCTTCATGAGCGGTGTCGTTCGCGAGGGTGGGTAGTCGGTGCCTAACTAGAAGAAGGTAAAGAGGGGATGCGAGAGCCTGTCACTTAGCCCGGCGGAGCGCCGCGGCGACCTCCACCTTTGGTACCATGGGACGGGGGTTGCTGCTGGCTCTTGACCCCCGTGCGTCAGGGCTTGATAAACTTTTTCGCGCCGAACTCGCCCTGCATGCGGTACTCCTTGACCTTAACATCTTGGCGGATCTCCTCGCGCGAACCACCCTCGATGCAGGAGCCGAAGAGATCCTCGGCCGTGACTTTGCGCTGCTGCCTCTGTTCATCGCACGATGACAACACAGCTTCCGCGTGCGCGAGCCGGGCGGCCACGATGGCTGCGATGATGGCTCTCCGCTTGGTTTCCAGCGCACTGGCGGCGGACGCGGAGACGGGTTCACACAGATCACCCTGGGACGGGCTCGCAAACGGGCTCGCGGTTGCGAAGCCGAGTTCCTCGAGCATATCCCTTCGACACGTTCCCGGCACCGTTCCCTGTGAACAAGCTCCTGGAAAAAGTATTTAAACATTCAACCTTGCTTCACCAACAGACACCTTTCCACCAATCTCAGTTATTTGCCGTTCTGACGCGACAATTCCACATTGACGAGCAAGCCGCCTCGCCGCACGCCGGTGCTCGCTAAGTGAAACCGGCAATTCACTTTGGTTTGGCACCGACACTAGGCGCTTGGCTATCTTGTAGTACGACCACCCGAACTAGGCTAGTAGTACTACCTTGAGCGAGGCTCGCTTGGGCTTGGTGTCGGGCTTGGGACTGCCGACCTTCTCGCTCACCTCGAGACTCGAGGTGAGCGAGAAGGTCGGGGTGGCGAAACTGCCGTCCGTGATGCGCCGTTCGCCGGGCTGGCCTCGACGCGCGGCGCGCTCGGTGCCCTTCGTCTGGAACTCGTCCAAAGCCATCTCGACGATCTCGTCGGCCGTGTGCTGCCGCGGCTTGTCCCCCGCCGCCAGTGCTCCTCCCGCGCCGGTCAGCTGCCATAGCTTCTGGGCCTCCTTCGCCTGGCGCGTCTTGAGCGCCTCCTCTGAGACGAAGGACATGGCGATCGGAGCGAACTCGCCACCGCCCTCGCCCTGACGGTCCTTGTCGAGGGAGATGATCACCTTGGGGTCGCAGGCACCCTTGAGGAACAGGGAGATGTCATACGTGCCATCTTCGTGGTCCTCGACCTCGAGGAGCGCCTCCTGCTGCGGCGGCAGGTTGGCCGACTGCAGCCGGCCTGCGACGGCCGCGCCGCCGTGATCAACCCGGTTGCCGCACCGGTCCTTGACCGTCAACAGGATCGAATACTTGCGCTGCGAGAAGAGGGCATTCGACACCGGACACTCTGGGTCTGTCGGCAGCTCGTAGCTCGAGCGTCCAATGTCGGGCAGGTTGGGGATGCACTCAAAGTCGACTGGTGAGCCCGCAATGGGCGCGCCCGCGAGTCGCACGTGCATTGCGTACCGCCCCGCGAGCTGCGGCTCGTAGCGAACGTCGTAGTTGGTGAGGCCCGACCGGATGGAGATGTTCGGCATCAGCTCGAGCTCGGTGCCCTCGGGGGTCGTGAGTGTCACGCTCAGCGCACCTTCGGCCGCCGCGGTGTTGTTTCCCAGCTTGTCGCGGATGCGAGGGCGCACCACGATAGGCTCACCTGCGAGGATCTCATTCGAGTCCTCGTAGGTGCTCCTCAGCTCGCGCATCTGGCTCCGCTTCTGGGCTGTTACCTGCTGCTTGAGCCCGGCGCCCTTCCCGCGCCCCTCCGCGTTCGGGTCGAGCCGCGTGAAACCCTCGACGCTGCTTCCGCGCGCGTGAGCGCGGCCCGCCGCGCAGTGCATCTCAAAGGGCGAGAGCGGTAGCGCGACGCGCTTGTCGTCGTCGTCGGCGCAGCACCACACGTGCAGCTCGAGGTCACCCGCCACATCAGCCACGTACTTCACCTCAAACTCCGCGCCGTGCCACGTGCCCTCGATCGGATGTGCGACGGCACTCTTCCACCGATCGGCTATGATCGTCTTCTCAGCACGGTCTTTCTTATCGACGCCTTCGACGGGAGGAAGCATGGCCATCTCGAACTTGAGATTGGCCGACGGCTGCGCCGCGTTGCCGAAGCGGTCCTTGCACTTAATGCGGAAATCCGCGGGCTTGCCGGCCACCGCCTTGGTCAACCCGCTTCCGATGAGCTCCGACTGCTTCAGATCGGGCGGCTCGCTCGTGAGCGTGAGTGGCATGGGGGACCCGAGAATGGGAACGCCGTCCACGCTCACGTGCGCGTCGAAGACGCCCGCCACCTTCGAGCGCCATACGAGCAGGTAAGTGCCATCGTTGTTGTCGACCACACGCGACTCGATCCTCTTGTCGCCGCCAGAGCACACGATAGTCGCACCGCCCGCCTCGCACGCGTTGCCCATCATATCAGACGCCTTGAGCACCACGCGGCAGCCCGACTCACTCGAGTTGCCCACCACACCGCGCATAGGCAGCATGTGCGCGAGCACTGCCGTAGTGAGCGCAGAGGCGGGCCCAGCCGACACCTTGAGCACGAACGGTGACCCAGGCAGCTGGACGCCTTCGTGCCGGAGGGCCACGTGCAGACGGTAGGTGCCGCACATGGCGATCGAGTAATGCACGTTGTGCACCTCGACGATCTGGCCGTGGGCATGCAAACGACCCGGGTCGACTCCGCCAAACGCGAAGCCGATGCGCTTCGGGTCGGAAGCGAGCTCGTTGGCGTACACGGACTGGTACGAGGCCGCGTCTATCGTGCTCTTGATCCGCTTGTGCGTATCAACCGTGGGCAGCGCCACGGCCGTCGCGAGCTTGCCAAGGCGAGCAGCGCCGACAGCCTTCGATATCTGCATCGCCAGCATAGCCTCGCCGCCAAAGCGGCGGTCGACGGCGATCCGTCGCGCCCACATGATCTGATGCTGCTGCCGCTCGCCCGCCGGCAACACGCCGCGTGGTGTGACCAGCTCTCGCCCACCCTTGTGCACAGTCACCCACCCGATGGCCTGCCGGGGAGTCGCTGCCCCCCTCCCTCGGGGCGACGAACGTGGGGCGGGGGCAGCGGGGACGGGCTTAGGCATGTCGGTTGCAGTTTGGCTCGTCGAAGCGTGGAAGGTGGTCGAGGGTTGGCTGGTCGAAGCGTGGAAGGTGGTCGAAGCGTGGAAGGACGATGAGGGAGGCGCAGAGGCGGCGGCGATGGCCTGGGCTGAGGAGGGCTTGGTTGGCGTCCTGGGCGTGCGTGGGGTTGCCGATGATCGGCGGCGGCCGCTGCTGCTGCCACTCGAGCTGGGGCCGGCGGTGGCCGTGTAGTGCCCGAATGGCGCAAACGTGCCTGCCCGGAACGGCGACCCATTCTCGTGGCTCGGCAGCGGCAGCGGCGGCTCCACCGGACGCGTGCCACCGCCCGGGCTGCGCGGCGTGCGTCCGGGGGATTTGGCGCGGGGGGTGGGCACGCTCTCAAGCCATTGCGGGCGTACGACGTGCGCGTCCCGCCAGTCATAGCGTCCCGGGAGGTCGAGCTCTGGCCCATCGTTCTCATCCGCGAGCGCGACCGACGCTCGCACCGCGGGTTGACCATCCTCGACAGTGTGCACGCACTCCAATAAGGTCAGCCGTTGACCCGGGTAGAGCTGCCCAAGCTTTTCGCTCTCGAGCTCGAGGCCCGAGCGCACCACGAGCGGCTTGCGCGAGGTCACCAGGCACTCAAAGGTGTGCAGCAGCGGCACGAAGCCCGCCAGTCCCGGTGGGCGCGAGGTCGGCGGCGCGACGACGCTGCTGATTTCCTGCGAGATGGCCTGCACAGCGGCGGCGCCCGCACCCTTCTTGGGAGGCTTCGCACTCGCGATGGCGGTCGTGATGGCAGGCTTGGCATTTGCGGTGGCGGTCGTGATGGCAGGCTTGGCACTCGCAATGGTGGTCGTGATGGCAGGCTTATCACTCGCAATGGCGGTCGTGATGGCAGTCTTGGCACTTGCAGTGCTTGGCTTGGCGGTGGCGCCGATGGTGGTGGCGGCGATGGTGGTGGCGGCGATGGTGGTGCCGGCGGTGGTGGTGGCGGCGGTGGTGCCGGCGGTCCCGACACCGGGTGCGCCCAGAACATCAGTGCTCATGCCCCTAGGCCGACTTGCTTGCATTCCTCGCTCGGGCCCTGGTTTCGGACTGCTGGTCATCGATTTGGTCATCGATTTGGCGACCGACGCTTGCTTGCTCGGGGAGGTCTCGGGGAGTCGGGGATTGCTTTTCCCGGCGATGGCCGCTTGCTCTTCGTATGCGGCGACCGCGGCGGCAGTCTCCGAGTCACAGATCTCGACGAAGACGTCGATCTCTTCGGCGTGCGCCGACCGCCCCTGAGCGTCCCGGAACTCGAGCTCGAACATCTCCTCCTTGCGTGCTGTCGCATGCAGGAGTGACTTCCCGCGAAGGACGCAGTGAGGTGCCGAGGCGGTGCGCGTGCTCACGAGGCATAGGAACGGGCTGTCCGCCAATGGCTCCCCCAACAGAGAGACGCTGATGAGGTACTTGCCCGAAGTTATCGGCTTGAAGCCGACAACATACTGCCCGTCCTGGTTGTCGATGATTTTGGCACGCACCTTCTCGCCAGCGCCACGGCCACGGATGGCGACCAAGAAGTTGTCGCCGCCATGAGTCTGCCGCTTGCCCGTCTCATCGTACGCCTCGATGGTGAATGTGGCGAGCTCCCTCGCTATGGCTCCCTCGAGGCAAGCACCCGTCACCTTGCACAGGGCTGGCTTGGTTGGCTGCCCTCGAAAGAGTGGTGGTGCGTCGGCCTGCGCGAGTTGGATCCCCGATGACGCCATGTGATTCGAAGCTTTCGGCCGAGCCGGTTGTGCCTTCCGCCAGAACAGACACTGCCTGTCGTTCGAGACCGGAGCGAGCGCAGTGCTGCAGGCCCAATTTGCTTCAAAATCGAATCAAATGCATGTTGCAGCCCAAATTAGATTTCAGAGTCCGCAGAGGTGCACACTCCAAATGTGGCAAACCTGCGCATGCAAAAATCGATACGAATCAGTTGCGTAGTCAAGAATGGCAGCACGTCTTCTTGCGGCCCTGCCTGAGCCTGCTTGGCGTAAGGCAGCCGCAGTGCTCGACGCAGACTTCGCCATAATGTGCCGCAAGCGCAGTCAACGTGAGGCTGAGGATGCTCGCCGTGCCAGGTGGTATCAGTCCTCCGACTCCTCGCAGAATCCTCATTTGGAGTTGGAGGCGGAAGACTCCGAGCACTTTTGGCACTGTGCGAATACCGCCGTGAAATGGGAGGGCACGCGTGCGGCTCAACTCATGATACAGCGTCGATGCGTGCTGCGTTTTAACCCACAGGTCGTTGATGCGCTCCACGCCTTTTGGGAGACATCCCAGAACAGTGGCGCCACCACTGTACCTACAAGCTGGCCACTCGCAGCGGGCAAGGCTCGGGACTCGGTGCCCCCAACCATGGACCGCATTGAGCATGCGCGTTGCTACGGCAAGATCTACATGGTGCTCATCCATGACTGGGACATCGCTATGGCCAAGATGACGCTTGAGGCCGAGTGGGAATATGATGCGCAGGGCGCGGAGACTCTGAGCCGTGTCCAGCTCGGTGACGGGCTCTTCGAGGTTGCGGATCTCTGGTGCCACGCGCTCCGTCCGGCTCAAGCCTCCGCCGGCGTCGGCGTCGCGGCCGCGGAGTATGCCCACTTCCTACTGAATCTGCTCGATCGCATCGCCACAGATTCGTCTCCACGTGTCTGGCTTGAGGGCGGCGTGATCGCCGCGTCAGTCGTGGAGGCCAATGCCGCCCGGCCGTTGTGGAAGCCGCCCGCGCCCCCCGCGCTGGCAGGCGGAGCCGAGCTGACGCGAGCGGGCCGCCACATACAAGCCGAGGCCCTTCGTAAACAGGCGGTGCTGTCGGTGCAGGCGGGGATGCGTCGCCGGCACGCCAAGCAGGCGGCCAGCCTAAGGCTCGCGGCCGTGCGGCTGATTCAACGCCGGTTTCTGATGTGGCTCGAGGCACGGCGCCCCCGGATGGGCGCAACATCACCGCCGCCGCCGCACGGAACACCTCGGCGCTTCGACTCACCGGGCACCTTCAGGCGCCGCGAGGACGCTCACGAGGACGCCTTTAGAGATGCGAGCGCCCTAGCGGGCGCCGAGGGGGCGGCCGTGATCCTCCAAGCAAGGGCACGGGGGGAGCTCGCACGGCGCCAGGCCGAGGAGGCACGCCTCGAACATCACAATGCGAGCGCCAAGCGCTTCCTCTGCGAGACGGTGTATCACACGTCTCGCGAAGAAGACAGGCTTCATGAGGGTCCCACCGGCGTCGAATCGGGCGAGGACGGTGCCAGCGAGACTCACGCGAAGAGCCAGGAGCTTTGCAATGAGCTTTGCAATCAGCCCACGGACGTGCTCCTGCACGTGCGTGGGACCTCGATGGCTCAGAATGGAATGTACCCTACGTTCAGCACGCCGATGGCTCCAGAGGCTCATCCAGAGTACACTGGCATGTCGCCTCTGCGCCGGCCGAGCTACCAACGCGCCCACGGCGGCGCCCACGTCTTGCGCCCGCCCTGCTCGAGCTCGAATTATTCAGGGCTACCCAGCTCACCGCCGTGCTCGAGCTCGTACTTTGCAGGGTTACCCAGCTCAATCTTGTACCCGGGCTACCTTCTAGGGAAGGCGGGGGGGATGGGCGCTGTGCACGGGGCCGCGCGCGCCATAGCTGGTGCATCGGCATCTGAGGTGTCCATGGGAGATGGGTGGTCGCCACAGCAGCAGGCCATTGAGCAAGCGCTCAGACACCACATGGCCACTGGTGCAGCCACTGCCTCGTCCGCCTCTGCCACTGCCACAGAGCCCTATCAGCTGATGGGACGCATTGCAGCGGGTTCCAACGTCAAGAGCGTGTCGAGCTTGCCATGCCCCGATGACGTGCCCCGAGTACCTTCGTGGCAACGCTACGCTGTGAGCACACCTTCCCTACTCGTGGCCGAAGTGAATCCGCATGGCGTGCCACAGCGCTACGATCACGCCGCTGAGCGCCCGGGCTTGACAACGCTACCCCTGGGGAAGGATGGACTGCATCGTATGGCGTCATCACCCTCTTTTGAGAGCAGGATCCCACTTCGTTCCTACCCCGAGATGATTGCCGACCGTGCCAGGCAGGCCCCACAGGCTGCGCACCTCTTGGCACGACGTCCGGGCGGGATCGGTAAGCCAGCCGGGGCAGTCTTGTACTTGGACAACCGTCCGGGCTATCAACCCGCTTTGGCCATACTTGCCCCCTTCCAGCCGCGCGGTATTGGGGCGACAAGGGGCGCTGCCGCCACCGAAGCAGCGAGCAAGCGCGCTGTGCAGAGCACTCGGCAGCAGCAGCAGCAGCAGCAGCAGCAGCAGCAGCAGCAGCAAGAAGATGGCAGGTCCACTGCAGTCAGCGCCCCGATGGCCGCTCATGCCCAGCACACGATGCACGCGCTGCCCCATTCGCCACCAGCCATGCCCACCACCAGAATTGAAATCTCGCTCATGCCATCCAACCCGCGAATGATATCCCAACGAACTCGATCAATGGCACATCGGCCATCGACCGCACCGGCGCACCGGCGCGATGCACGGCCGTCCGAACCTAATAAGGACCTCGGAGTCTGTGCAGACTGTAGCTCGCCGAGATTTAGCTTCTCAAGCATCGAGGAGCTCCTCAAGGGCCCGGCGAAAGGGAGAGGCGCACGTCCTTTTTCTGCCGCGGCCCGGACCGTCGATGCAGGCTCATTGCAGCACCAAGCACCTTCAACACTGGTACCAGTGCAGGCGGTGGCCGGTGCCACTCGTGAGCCGTTCTTGGAGCTGCTCAATCAGGGGGGTGAGCCGCTGCTGACGCGTATGGTGAAGGTCGCTCGTCTGGAGAACGCCATTCCAGTGGAGGAGGGCGCAGCTCATCCTCACGTCGAAGGCGACGCACTCGCCCGAGCACCTTCACAAGCGCCGCTCTCGTCTCACAGCGCGAGTACTGAGCCTGCGGCATGCCAGGGAGGTGGAGGGAAGGGAGGAGCAACTCTGGGCCGTGTCACACCGCTCCCAAGCCCCTGCTTTGCTCCCTGCTTCAAACCGGCTCCCGTCCTGGGCTCTTTACAGGGCTCCTTGCCATCAAAGCAAGTTCATACACCGATGGGGTCGCGCGCTGTCTTTGCACCGGCTCCGCGAGCGCCGCAACGAGAGCCGCGGGCTGCAGCGCCCCCCGGCTCGGCAGGGGCGATGGGCGGGGCATCTGGCTCCTCGGGTTCGAAGATGCTCACCATCATTAGCCTGGAGAGCGAGGCTTCGAAGCGAGCCAAGACTCTTCTAGCAACGATTGGGTAAGTTTTGTCGTGTGTGTACTGGCTACGCTGCGGCAGCCGAGCTGAAACCGCCGGTAAAAACGCGGTACACGCAACAGTCAACACGGCTCTCAAATGTCACATGTGTGCTTGTGTACTACCTGCTAAGAACCTACGCTAAGAGCCTGCACAGCTGAGCTCGCCTGCACTCGCAGAGCTCGCAACCGTGAGATCGACGCACGACGGTGGGCCCACAGGGCCTCAGGGGCCGCCTTGGGGGGGGTCGGCTTCGCGCTTCGGTCGTGGCGCCGGGCATGGCGCTTGGGCACCGTCCCGGTGACTCGGCTGACGGCGGGAAGGGTGACGGCCCGAGAAGCGCGTCGAGCATGGCTGGCCTCGGTGCGATGGTGAGTTGGCGGCGGCGCCCTGGTGTTCGCAGAGCAACGAGCTGTGGCCGCTGGCTATGGAGCGCGTGCGCTGCAGCCGGCGCCGCGTTGGGTACGTATGGGGCAGCGGGCGTGACGCCGTCGAGAAGGAGCCGGCATCGGTATGGTGGAGTTGAACCACTCGCTCGTGCCAACGTCTTCCGTGGAGCTGCAAAAAGTCCTCTACCGAGAGGTCCGCAAGCTGCTGCATCTCGAGCTCGAGATTGGACTGCGAAATAGACGACATTCCGCGTGTTGAGATGTCCTTCATCGGGATAGTGCTCATGCGCAATCCTTGAAGAGTGCCACACCGCTGGCCGAAGAAGCCGCCGCCTCCGCCTCCGCCGCCGCCTCCGCCTCCGCCGCCGCCTCCGCCGCCGTTACCACCACCACCGCCGCCACCGCTTAGGTAGCCACTGACGAGCAACTCGTGGCCGCCGCCCGTTGCCGCCGCTGAGGCCGCAGCCGAGAAGGCCGCCGCGGAAACCTGCCCCGCCGAAGCCGGCCGACAGCTGCGCCGACAGCTGCGCCGACACCCCACGCGCGCTCAGGGCGGCGCTCAGGGCGGCGAGGTTGGAGGCGCAGAGGCCGGCGCCGAGGCCTGCACCGCCCATCCCCATGCCGTTCAGCACGGCATGCGCGAGACTCCCTAGTTGCGAGAGGTGCTCCAGGGATGAGAGCCCATCCCAACCGCCCAGCCCGGCGCCGCCGAGCAGCCGCGACGACGCCGACGTGCCTGCGCGCGCCGCCACGCGAGGTTGGAAGGCGCGCGGAGGCAGTGCCACCGTTGCCACCTCCGCCGCCACCTCCGCCGCCGCCTGCTCCGCCTCGTCCGCCGCCGCTCGCCACCCCTTGCTCTGGTACGCCCGTTGGTGTGCTCGCGGGCGATGGCGCGTGCAGCATTTCCGTTAGTCGCTCCCCCGAATGGCACCTTGCTTGGGCTGCGGCGGAGCCTTGCTCATTGTGTCGACTTTGATCGGCCGTCTTGCGCTTTGTGTCGACGCGCTTCTCCATGTGCACAGCCTGTACTTTTGGAGGTGCGACTTGATGCACAGGCGAGTGGGAGCGTTCTCGCCGTGCAGGTCCATGATCTGGGCGATCGCCTGCGGCTTTGTCTGCTCGTGCCCAAGCTCGGCCACGGCGGCCTCGAAGCGATAGTGGAGGTGGCGAGCGGCGGCGGGTGACCGGACGAATCGCTGCTTTTGCTGCGGACCGGGCGGGTCATCTCATAGGCCGCTCAGGCCGCCGCTCAGGCCGCGGCCGAGGCCGTCGCCGAGGCCGCTGCCGACACTTCAAGCCATGGCCCCTCCGCCGCCGCCGCCGCCACCGAAGCTGGGGCCGCCGCCCGGGCTTCCGCCGAGGCCGCCGAAGCCACCGAGACCGGCGTTCGTAGGCACGCTGCGCGAATGCATGAGCGCGATGTCGCCGCCCAGGTCGCCGCCCGGGCCGCCGTCCAGGCCGCCGCCGAAGCCGCTACCCAGACCGCTGCCGAAGCCGCCACCCTTGCCGCCACCGTTGTTGCCGTTGCCGCCGCCACTGCCGCCACTGCCGCCACCGTTGCCACCGTTGCCGCCGCCGACCACGCCTCCATTGCCGTCCGCACCGCCGGACCCGGCAAGTGATCTGACTGGCGAGTCGCTCGTCTGAAGATGGACGAGGCAGCCCGCTGCCAGCCGGAAGGTTGGTGGCGAGGCACCCCGAGAGTCCTCGCGACAATTCTCCCATGAGGAGACCGCTCGGGTGGGGGGGCGCCGCATTCCGAGCCCGCCGCCGAGCCCGCCGCCGAGCCCGCCGCCGAGCCCACCGCTCAGGCCGCCGGTTAGCGAGCGACTGAGGCTGCCGCTCAAGCTGCCGCTCAGGCTGCCGAGGAGTGCACTAGAGCCAACAAAGCCATCCGCGCGATCCTGCAGCGAGGGGAGGGAGCGCACACGCTCAGTCGCGAATGCGTGGAGCCGTGACAATAATGAGGGTGCACGCGCTTCACCAGCCCTCGAGGATGACACCGTGCGCCAGTGCCGGCTGCGCGCGCCGAGGGCCGCGAGTGCGACGAGCAGCGAGGTGGCGAGGGCGAGGCATCCGAGCAGTCGATTGGCAACCCGCGCACGGGGATTCTGAAGGGCAAAACGGTCGGGCCAGGCGCCGGTGCTCTGTGAGAGCTCGACAGGCGACGTGGCGTTCTCGGACGCGCACTAGCCGCGCACTTCTCGCTCGCTTGGGCCCCAGGAAGACCCACGAGTGGGGGGCAAGGAGGCGATCCTTCGCCGAGCCAAGTGGTCGGTATGCGTGTTTAGGAGTTTTGAAACCGTTCCGGTTTCCTACGTTGGAAAGAAGCCGCTAGAAATCGTGTGTTCCCGAACGAAGAAAACTCAATGATGCTCATCGCGTTCCTCGTCAGCACGACCGCCCAGTGGCCGCCAACGCTCACGCAGATTGGAGCTGTGGGCAACATTCCTACGTGCTTCACTCCTTGCACTGCAGTCCTTACGGCGCAGGCTACGGCTGTTACGATTGGCACCCCCCCCGCCGCTCAACCCGATCTCACATGCGATCAGCTCAACAAGAATCTGAATAAGTGTGCCGACAAGTGCACCGAAGCAGAATTCAAAACTGGCCTGGCCGCTATCCTCCCTATTTACATGGACGCGACCGCCTCTAAGACTCAGATGGACAGTCTTATCAATTCCTGCAAAACATGCTTCCCCAGCGATGCGCTCGTCACAATGGTTGACGGCACGCCACGCCGCCTCGACGCGCTCCGCGCGGGTGACACCATCGTCGCCGCCCGTGCCGACGGCACCCTCACCAATGACATCGTCTCTCACCTCTCCCTCGCCGATGCGGACGCGCAGGGCACCACTTTTGTGGTGCTCACGACAGAGTCTGGCCGCAATCTCACGCTGACGGCCATGCACCATTTGCCAGTTGGCCCGAAGTGCTGCGCCAACCTCAAATTGGCACAGGATGTCGTCGTCGGCGAGACTATCTTTGAGGCGGTCGTGAGCGCAGCCGTGCGTGCCACGCAGGTCATTAAGATTGGCTCGGTGATCAAGGCGGGCCTGCACTCGCCGGTGCTTACGCACGGCGCGATGCCGATCGTGGACGGCATTGTGACTTCCTTTGACGCGATGCACGCAGTGCGCCTTGCCACCGCCGGGCTGCCCCTGCTCGAGGCGACTGGGCTCACCAACACCTTCCGTGATGCCGTCCTCGGTGATCGCAAGTATATCCGTTCGCACGACGGGTACATTGCCTAAGCAAGTCATGCTGGGTACATGCAGGGTGGCGCCTGCAGGGTGGTGGCAAGAGGCGATATCTCGCACATACACGATGGTTCAGCTGCATCGGCTGCATTGGCCTATTCAGAGAGATGAAGGCACCCTGTGTCTGATGAGCCCTTCCTTTTGATCAGATGCGTTCCAGAAGCGACAGAAGGAAGTTAAGACGAGATTTGGTGGGGAAGGGAAGGAACTTAGGGTTGGCGTCGCGTCGAGTGTCCCGCATGCTGACCCTTGGCTTTTAAGGTTTGTATCATTAATGTATCTGATCAAGGCTACTCACGACAGGGGGGGTTGAGGTGTCACAGACTAGGTGTGTCCACACTCCACAGGAGCTCGGGAGGGGGGGGGGTAAGGTGTCACCGGGTTTAACGACGGGTGACATCAAAAATTCACCAGGGCATGGCTTGATTTAGGAATAACTCATGAGTTAAGATCACACAGGCACTTGTACATGTATGAGTTACTCAACTCAAAGATCACAAAGGACCTTGTAACTCAAAGTCAAACTCAACTAGATCACACAACATCTCGTGACTCATTGCTCATAACTCAAGATCCTCTACTCAAGATCTTGCGTTCTTGCGGAGTCACGAGCTCCCACCGCCAGACCGCGGGGCTTAGTCTGCCTCCCTCTTCCTTGTCCTTCTCGCAGACCTGAGACGGGTTTGAGTGACGGGTGGGATCTGGGAAGTACGTGTGAGGATGATGTGCTGCGCTGTCGTGGACCCCCCTATTATGCGTTATTGAAGCTCTCAGAACGAGCCATGCGCCCGCCGGCTACCAAAAGCACCGCACTCAACCTCTTCCGGCGGTCCGTCCTTGACCGTCGCTTCGAAGCGCCCATAACGGCGCTCAATCTCGCACGAAAAGCAAAATACATGAGACGCTCGTTGCTTCTTGCGAGCGGTCTCCTCTGCACAGCCTCGCGCCGGCTTCCGCCGCAGCTCTTGCACCTGCCAGCTGGTGGCGTCGCCCCAGCCGTTGGTGCTCGATGTTTGGCCGTGCCGCCGGTGCGGCGATGTCCTCAAGAGATCCTGCGCACCTGCGCATCGGAGCAGGCTGGCGACAACATGCCCATCCTCTCGGTGAACACCGAGCTGGACTTCTCGCTGCCTTATCGCGTCCTCGCCTTCTATGCTATCGCACCCGTTGCTGCGCCCGACGACGCCGTCGCTGAGCACCGGCAATACCTCTTAAAGCACGACATGGTGGGCCGTGTGTACATCTGTGCGGATGGCCTGAACGCGCAGGTCAGCGGCACCACGGCGAGCTGCGAGGCCTACCGCGCCTTTGCGGCCGCCGCCTTCCCTGGCATACAGCTGTTTTTCAAGGAGGACCCGGTCGCCGAGCCCGCCTTTCCCAAGCTGCGCGTCAAGCATAAGGCGCTCGTGCCAGGTGTGGCAGTGGACCTTAACGCGCGCGGCGAAGACGTGGAGCCCGAGCGCTGGGCGGCGATGATCGCCCAGGGCGACGGCATCGGTGCGCCCCAACCCACAATCCTCGACGTGCGCAACGGGTACGAGTGGGACGTGGGCCACTTTGAGGGTGCCGAGCGGCCCACGCTGGACGAGTTTGCCGAGTTTGACGCGGCTGCGTATGGGCTCCCAACGGACCCTGAAGCGAAGAAGTCGACGCCCGTGATGATGTACTGCACCGGTGGCATCCGTTGCGAGTACTTCTCCGCCAAGCTCAAGGCTGAGGGCTTCGAGAAGGTGTACAAGCTGCAGGGCGGCGTGCAGCACTACGGCAACACGATGGCTGCCCGGGGTGGGGCTGCCCGCGTGCAAGAAGAGGTGCAGGTACCGGTGCAGGCGGCGGCGGCGGCGGCGGCTGAGCAGGTGGCGGAACACGGCCCGCCGAGCAGTGCGAGCAGCAGCAGTGGCAGCAGTGGCAGCAGCAGCGGCAGCGGCAGCGGCCATGATGGCGGCGGCAGCGAGAGCGGTGTGAGCTCACCGCTAGTACGTCTCGCGGCTAGAGAGGGTCAGAGGCGAGGCAAGGCGAGCACGGCCAGCACGGGTCCCGTGCCCCATTGGCGGGGCTCCATGTTTGTCTTTGACCGGCGCAACACGGTGCGCTTCGGCGCCGAGGGGGCGGTGGCGATCGGATCCGATAGCATCGAGCCTATTGGCCAGTGCGAGCACTGTAGCGCAAAGACCGAGGCTTTCATCAATTGCGTACGCGGCCGCCTTCAGAGACACTCGAACGCATGCGCCACGTGCAACTAGGTCCACCCTCCCAAGCGCGCACCAAGCCATCAATTGTGAGCATGTGCATGCTCTGCCCCCCCCCCTCGTGGACGCAGTGCAACATCGACTGCAATCGGCTTCATCTCGTGTGTCCGCGGTGCCTGGCGGAGAGGCGGGGCTTCTGCTGCGAGTCATGCAACGACGCGCCTCGCCGCCGGCCTCTCGACCTGCTGGCGGCGACGGACGAGAATGGGCAGTTCGACTTCAAGGCGGCGATCGCGGCCACGCAGGGCCCGCTACCTGGCCAAGCCGACCCCAACAAGCTGGTGAACGTGAAGCCTGCTAACGTGCCACGCAAGTTGTGGGACGCCGACGTCCATGGCACGAGGTAAGGATCTAAGTCAAATTGGATCCCAACGGTTCAGGTACCCGGTAGTTTGCAGTTTGAGCCGGCTGCCTTCCCCGCTCCGCGGACGTGCTATTTGGGGGGTATTTCACTTACGTTAATGTTTGCGGTGAACTTGCGCGTTCTGACGAAACCGCGCAATTCCGAGCATGTTCGGTCTTCTCGTCGCTGCGGCTGCGGCCGAACCTGATTGGCGCACAGTGGCCTGGCACACCATCACCGAGGAGCCGCAGCACAATATGAAGGGCAAGCCTATCATCTCCGGCGGCATGCCCATGGGAAACGGCGAGACCACGGCCCTTGTGTTCCCTGTTGGAAAGGCGTTCAACACCTCGGCGACCTTTGGCCTGGGGGCTGGCGTGCACATCAGGCTCGGAATGATGACGGCCATGGCATCTGATATGGCGCCCATGGAGCTCGGCATCGTCAGTATCATCACGGACCCACCGCTCGGAGACGTTGGTTTCCTCCAGGAGCTGTACCTTCACAATGCAACCGTTGAGGTGTCCACTTCAGTCGGCAGTGTGCTCGTCTGGGTTGACGCCTCCAGCAACCGCGTGACCGCGCAGGTCTCGGGCAATTTCAGAGACGTCTCGGTGCTTGTCAGTTCGTTGCGACCAGCGGAGCGTTTCGCTTACGGTGGGCGGTGCTCCAAGCCCACCTCGGCGCCGGACGTGTTCTCGGTCCCAGCGGGTCCAGGTAGTCTCGGGCTGTCGCACCGCAACGACGACTCGGACATCGCGCTGCTCGACAAGCCCGCCGCCTTCAACAGCACACTCGATCAGCAAGGGCTGAGCTCGCTCTCTGACGAGCTGCAGCCGATGGATGCCTGGCGTCACCTCACGTTTGGATTCGTCGTCTCGTCCGACGCGCTGGTCGCCAAGCCAGGCCGGCGAGATTTCCTCCAGGGCAAGGCGAGGGCGGCCGTTGGGGAGTGGACTACGAGAGAGATTGTCATCACGACGCTCGCACAGCAGTCCCCAAGCCAGGCAGCTTGGGAGCGGGCAGCCTCGGAGTTGCACACGTCCCATCGCCGACTCGATGCGGCCCAGGCGCGGGGCGAGCACGTGGCGAGCTGGGCCTCCTTTTGGGAGCGCTCGCATATTTGGGTCTCCGGCGAGACGGCGGCTGGTGACGCCAATCGTGCTGCCCGTACGCTGAGCGCTTCCCTAGACCGCAGCCTCTCGCGCGAGGCGGCGGTGCGTGCGCTGCGCGCTCTCATGCCGCAGGACGCGCTCCTCTCCCTAGACGCGTCCACGCTCACGCTTGCCGATGGCGCTCGTGTCGCCAAATGGCCCGACACGGGCAGCCAAGGGCACGACGCGTCGCAGCCGGACCCCTCGCGGCAGCCCATCTTCCGCGTTGCAGGCGCAGTGGGGGGGCGGCCCGCCGTCGTCTTTGACGGAGCGACGACGTTCCTCGCCAATAAGGACATGCCGCTTCCGTCGCAGTCGACCATCGTTGCCGTCTTCCAAGACCACGGTACAGCTAATGACTGCTGCACGGGGGTCTTCTACTCCGGCGGCGGCTGCAACGGGCTCAGTACGCAACACGCATCGTTCGACAACGACCCGAACGCGTCAGTGCTCTTGATCGATTGGAGTGGCTCGACGGACACGGGCACGGACGACGTGAAGAACCGTCAGATTGTCGCGAGCGTCGTGTACAATGCGAGCGGCGCCTTTTCCTTCGCCGACGGCTGCCTGCAGAGCCAGACGGGCTCCCAGGTCGGCGCGGCAGGTAAGAGCTTCATGATCGGCTCGCGCAATAACGAGATGGGCCGCTTTTTCAACGGCACCATCAGCGAGATCCTCGTCTACGCGCGGCCGCTCAATGCGACCGAACTTGCCGCTGTGCACACATACCTGCTGACCAAGTGGCCGGCGGGCAGCCCGCTACGCTGCCGCGGCCTTGGAGACGAACTGCTCGAGCTCACTAGACGCTATGCGCAGACGCGGTACGTCCAGGCTATCCAGGCCGGCACGTGGGTGCCGATCAAGTTCAACGGGATGGCGTTCACGAGCCAGCTGCCGCCCGAGACGACGAGCTCGGGGCCCACCTATCGCGACTGGGGCAGCTGTAACTGGTGGCAGAACACGCGACTTGCGTACTGGAACATGCTCGCCCCAGCCGACTTTGACAGTCTCGAAACTATCCTCGAGTACTTTCGACGAATGCTGCCCCTTCTCGAGCGAAGGACTCCCCTGGCGTTCAACCATTCGGGCATCTACATCACGGAGACGAGCACGCTCTTTGGGCTGTACGATCCATGCGACTACGGCAAGTCTGCTGCGGAACGCACACCAGCCGATGTGCCCTTCGGCTACGAGGAGAGCCGTTGGACCCGATTCGACTTTGGCGGCGATGGCGGTCTTCCCGAGCTGTGCATGATGCTGCTGGACCACTACCTGTACACCCTTGACGACACGATGATGGCTAAGTACTTGCCGTTGCTCAGTGGCACCCTCGACTTTTTCGCGCGCCACTACAACTACAGCGCGGCTGATGGCAAGCTACGAATCTTTCCCACGCAGGCCCTCGAGACCTATCAATGTCCCAACTGGCCTGCCACGGAAGCTGACTGCCCACTCAACGACCACCCGACAGTGGCCGCGCTACACGTGCTCACAGAGCGAGCACTCGAGCTGCCCACCAGCCTCACGAGCGCGGCGCAGCGCACGCAGTGGGCCGCCCTACGCGCCTCGTTGCCTGAGCTGCCGATGGTCTTTGAGGAGGGGAGGACTGTAGTGGCACCCTACGAGGGCTATCCGAAAAACGGCATCACGACGGGCAACGTGGAGACTCCGGAGCTCTACTCGACGCACCCGTTCCGACTGCTTACGCTCGCCGCCTCCCGCTCGCGCGGCGTCGACATTGCGCCGTCCATCTACTGCCTGGAGCAATCGAGTCGGTCGACCTGCCGCTACTCAGACGACAACGAGGGCTGGACGCAGGGGCTCATGAACGCCGCGCTACTTGGGCGCGCTAGCCGGGCGGCAAGCAAGGTGCTGGAGCGCTCAAAGACGAAACCGGCGATCGGTTACCGCTTCCCTGCGTTCATGGACCACATGCAAGATTACCAGCCGTCGGAGGACCACCTGGCAAACTTGAACACTGCCTTGCAGTTTATGCTCCTCTCCCCCGCTGACGATGGCCTCGAGGCGGGCGGTGTGCTGCTTTTCCCGGCATGGCCTTGCTCGTGGGATGTGGACTTCCGGCTCGCGGCGCCGCGAAAGACCTACGTCAGCGGCGCTCTCGTCAACGGCACACTCGTGCGCCTCGACGTGGATCCGCCCGAGCGAAAGGGTGCTGTGACCGTCCTGCCATGCCAACCGTAGCCGTCGACGATGACAGAGTCTCTTAGCGCGCACGGCAGTCAAAACTTGAATCTTTCCTTGGGGGGAGTCTGGGTCGGTGGGGGGGCTCCCCGTGGCTAACAGTGAGGCGAGATCCTTATCTCCGCACTCCGCTGTTACGGTGTTCTCGTTGGGCTTGTCGAGGTCGCGGCGGATCTCGCGGCGACGCGACTCGACTCGGGACGCGCGGCCGGGACGGGGATGCACCGGACGCCCACGCCATGGTTGCCGGACGCTGCGCGGCCGCGGGTGGGATCCAGTGGCCTCCGGTGGGATCAAGTTATTATTTAAGACTTCGGCGCATTTGTGCCTCCGTCGCGCGACGTAACGTCGTAAGTCGTAACCAAGATACTATGTAATTAACCAACCGAAATAACAAACCTGGCTCGGTGGCTGGTGCGTGGTACAGCGCGGCCGCAACGCCGGCGCTCCAGGCTGATCCTGCAATCTGACTGCCCGCCGCTGGCGCTGACGCTGACTGCAATCAAACATTCAATCTATCGCGGTGGCCTTCCGATGATGGTCGCTATGTGCCTGATCGACAAACATGCGGTAGTGGCGCAGAAGGTTACCTATGATGGTCAAATCGTAGGGATTGCGCTCCCCGTCAGTGATGGCCGGGTCTCGCCCACGGATCCCGCAGCACCTTGCGTCTCCCCACCAGGCGCCACTGCTCGACGGTTGCTTCGCCATCAGCTTCGGATCGGCCACCACTGGTACCGACGCTTCCGCGAGGTCGGGCCGCCACACCTTGGACGGGCTTGCAGGGGGAAGCCCCTGGCAAGGGCTGGCATTCGATTTCGATGGGCTGCCAGCCTTACCCTCCTCCTCCTCCTCCTCCTCCTCATTGTCCAACTCGGGCCGCCACATCACAGTGCCGCCCGGCAGCGCGGGAGAGCCTGCTACATATCCCGGGGAGTCTGCTGCATATGCGGGAGAGCCGGATGCTAAGAGGCCTTGGCGAAGACGCAGTTCGGCGGCGGCCTGCGCGCGTGCCTGTGCCGCGTAAGCTTCGCGCGCTACTTGAGCTGCCTCGAGCTGTTCTTGGAGTGTCTCCTTGGCATTTACAAGCTCCTTGAGCTGAGCCGCTTGGGCGGCTTGCTCCTTTTGCAGCGCAGCCAGCTGCGAGGCCAGCGCCTCTGATGGCCCGCCATTCGCTGTGTCATTTGTTGCGTCCACCGGAGGCTTCTGACTCGAGGGCTGACCCTGCGCCTTTGCTTGCATGAGGCTGGCTGCTCGCTCCTTTGGAATGTCGTCTATCTCTTTCTTCTTGCCCTCTTCCTCCTCTCGAAAGTGGACAGCCCACTCCACGGTCATCCACGAACCGTCCTCGCGATCCAGCGCATTGGCCCACTTCACCTTGCATTCCTCGCAATAGTCTCTTCCAGCTGCCGTGTGCCACACGCGCATCTCTCCTATGAGGACCTTGCCGCAGTTGATCCCGTCGCAGCACAGCACTTGTGGCCCCGCCTCCTCCTCCTCCTCCTCTTCCTCCTCCTCCTCTTCCTCCTCCTCCTCCTCCTCCTTCCCTTCCACCCCCTCGCCCTCGGCCGCCACGGCCGCCAACGGTTCCTCTTTCGGCGCCCTCACGAACGCAAGCTCGGCAGCGCTCGCAACGTCCGCTTGCCAGCGACGTCCATCAGTGCTCCAGAAGCTGCTGCCAGTGCGCGCGAGCACCTGCTTGCGCAGCTGAGCGACGTCCTCGTGGAAGTCGTCGATCGCCGTGCCGGTTAGGTTGCATCGGAGGAGCACGGAGCTCTGACAGAGCTCGGCGGGTAGCGCACCGATGGGATTACGCTCGAGGAAGAGCGTCTCGAGCATTGGCCAGCAGAGCGTGCTTTCCATGGGCGCTTTGGACGCTTTGCTCGCCAATGCTCGAGACGAGGAGCTACCGACAGCGCTGTCCAACCTCAGACCCACTTGGTGCGCCGTCGTGATCAGGGGTTGTGGGGCTCGAGAAGGTACGTATGGTCTGCTAGGTAGCTCGGTCAGCGCGTTGTCACCGACCTGCAGGAAGCGTAGCGCTGCGCATGCGGTGAGCGACGATGGCAAAGTGGACAGCCCATTCTTCATCAAAAGCAGCCGCTGGAGCTTCGGCGTGGCGACAAAGTAGTCATCGGGCAGCGACGCAATGCGATTATTGTGCAGCTCGAGGAGCTCGAGCGCCGAGTTGGGCGAAAGCTCGGGCGGCGCCTCCAAATTGTTGTTGTACAGCCGCAGCTCGACAAGTGAGTTGAGCGGCCCAAAGCTTGCGAGGCGCACGAGTCGGTTGTCGTACAAATTGAGCACTTTGACGTTGGTCCAGCCCTCGACGGAGGTGAGAGCGAGGAGCTTATTGGCGGCGACATTGACCTCTTCGAGGGAGCTCAAAGAGCCTACCTCAGGAGGCAGCTTGATCAGCTGGTTATTGAACACGTTGAGCACCCTGAGCTTCTTCAGCTTACCGACAGCTGCGGGCAACGCCTTGATTCCGTTGCGGTATAGGATGAGCTCTTCGAGCTCCGTGCACTCGCCGATAGCGTCCGTAAGTGCGGTCAGCTTATTGTCACTCGCGTCCAGCATCGTGAGCCCGCTGAGCATGCTGACGATCATCTCAGGCAACGTCGAGAGGAGGTTGGAAGAGACGTTGAGCGTCGCGACTGTCGCAGGATCGACCACATCTGGCAGATCGGTGAGCGCCTGGAGGCGTTGGTCGTGCAAATCCACGATGAAGGCCGCGACCATGCCCACTTTGGGTAGGGTCGAACGTTACAAATGTTAAACATGTCGCGGATTTTGGACAACACGGAACGTTTCTGTCCAGACGTGACTTGACATGACACAGATAAAACTGCAACTGCGCACCCCGGTCAATTCATCGGAGACAAACAGAAGACTGTCTTGAATACAAGGCAAATCAAACACGATAAAAAACAGACAACTAAGGAAGCCTATCGAGTGTGCTCTCGAGGCTAGCAGCGGAGGTGCCCTAACTTGACTTCTTGTTCAGCTGTTCACGCACTTAGCCGTGAAGGCGAAGGAAATGGCGTTCAGCACCCAGACGACGGTCTGGGTGAAGCCGCTGCCGTCGGAGGCTCGTGGCTGGCCGGCCCGCTCGCAGCCGTGCAACCTCGTCGCACGACTCACCAGTGGGCTCAACGAGGCGTACGCCTCCGTGCGCGCCTCGCGCGTGCAGGGTCGCCACTTACCCCTGCCAATTGAGACGAGTGCAGACGGCCAGCTCGTGCTCTCGCTGACAATGCCGCTGATCGCGCAGCGATACCGCTACCTGCACACGCTCTCCGCATCCGATCTCTCACAGCTTGTGAGCGCCGTCGACACGTACCGAAGCTGCCCTCCGGCGGTCGATGGCCGTCGCTTGCCTCTCGTCGCGCTCAAGATCCTCAATGCGCAGCACTGGGCGCTCGGCGCGCAGGAGTACGAGCGTATGCGGCAGCTGTGGCGAGACCTCTCGCGCGAGGGCGTGGAACCGAGCCTCGCGCAAGCGCGCACGCACTTTGAGCAGGGCGCGCACTTTTGCATCGTCTTCGACTTGCTGATGCCGCTGTCATCTCTGGATTGCAGCGCAAATTTCCCGGCGCTCGGCCCCGCTGGCGGCAGCGCGGCCGTGTCCATGGCGGCGCACACGTCAGCCGCGGGTGCTGCGACGACGTTTGCGCGGCCGCGGCCGTTGGTGGGCACGCTCACGCCCGCGCCGCCGACGGCCTTCGGCGCCGCCAGCCCTTTTGCACCCATGCTCAGCAACGGCGCGGCGGCCGCGGGCCCGAGCGCAGCCGCCTCCGGCAGCGCCGGCTCCGTACGCGCGCCGCGGCCTCGGCTCGCGATCGAGACGCTGCGCCTTGCGAGTGCGCAGCTGCTCGGCGCGCTGGCGAGCATGCACAGTCGACAGCTGGTTCACGCCGATCTCAAGCCCGATAACATCATGCTCGAACCTCCGCTGCCACCGGGCGCGGGAGAGAGGGCGGGCGCGTCGCGTGCGCTTTCCGCGCCCGGCGGCAGCGGGCTGGGGGGCCGCGTGCTGCTCATCGACTTTTCGAATGCGATGGGGCTTCACGAGGCGCCTGCGTACCATGATGACTTCGAAGTGCAGACCCTCGCGTACCGCGCGCCCGAGGTCGTGTATGGCGTCCCGTTTGGGTGCGCGATCGACCTATGGTCCTTTGGGGTGACGCTCGCTGAGCTGTACAGCGGGCGCGCGCTCTTGCATGCCGCCTCGCGTGGTGGCCTCGCCGTGGAGCTCGCGGGGATGCTCGGGCAGCCTCCGCCGCGCCTCTTCGGCGCGGGCAAGTATGCGCCTCAGCTGCTTCCTCTCGTGGCACACACCGCCGAGCCGCTCACGCTCATGCTGCGCCGGCAGCGGTTGAGCGCCGTTCTGAGCGCACCCACGGACGCGCCCGCGCAGCAGCTCGTCGATCTGCTCGCGCGGCTGCTCACTTACGATCCGGCTGAGCGACTCGACGCGCGCGAGGCGCTCTGCCACCCCTTCCTCGCGCCAACGTTTCCGTTCCGCGCGCTCCTGAGCGCTGCCCCGCCGCCGCCACCGGTGGCGCAGGCGGCCACGCAGGCTGCAGAGGCGGCCGGTGCGCGGACGTTCAAGAGCGAGACTAGCAACGGTGGCGGGAGGCCGGCCGCGCCGCCGAGCGTCGCCGAGGCACTCGCCGAGGCGCCGGCCGCCGCCAAGGGCGCAGCGCTGACCGCGAATGGCAGCCCGGGAGGAGCCGCGCGGGTACCAAAGCGCAAATTTGGCTTGGGGACTGGCATCGGCATCGGATCCACGCCCAGCCCGGTGATTAGCCCGAGGGCGCCTTCGAGGCCGCGCCCAGCCCCCGGAACGATGGCGGTGACATCGCTGGAACGATCGCTGGAACGATGAGGTCTGAGAGATCAGTGCTTTGTACTACGTAAGTCCGTGAGTGCGCGTGCTGAGACGGGTAACAGGACGCTGCGCGCGTTTGTGGAAGGCTCACGCTCGCGAATCTTGATACAATCGCCGTCATGGTCGAAGCATGCATTTGCAAACTACAAACTTTTAAGTCTTGGGCCCGCGTAAACTCGAAGTGCAGAGAGACAAGAGCAGTGAAGTAGAGTGGCCTCGATGAAGCGCGGTGCCGCCGTCAACTTGGACTTCGCCGCACAGCTCACCGAAGCGGCCGAAGCTGCGATCGCCTCCTTCGACGAGGCCTCCAAGAAGAGCAAGACGTGTGCGGTCTCAGCTGCCAAGAAGGTGCTTGCCGACATGGAGAAGATGATGGCCCAAGGAGCAGAGAAACTCGAATCGACGCGGGGCGAGTTGAAGCTCTTCCGGGACGAGGTGCGCACGATCCAGCAACGCGAAAAGTCGGATCTCTCCGCGCTGACCGAACAGTACAAAGCCAAGGCCAAGGCGGTAAGCTCTGATGCGATGCGCAAGCTGCACAAGCTCTCCTCATCCGTGCACGGCGAGGACGAGAGCGATGTCGAGTGAGAGTGCGAGTCGACGCTCGCGCCGGAGAGAGCATCGGTGAGTGGCATGGAGACGGAGTGCAGCTGCTCTGAACTCGTCAGATCGGCCACGACTCCGGCCGCACCGCACGCTACACGCGCCCACGAGCGACGAGGCACATCACTCCTCGCCTCTCTACGCCGGTTCGCCCGCAGCACAAACGAGAACACATGCGTTCGATACATTCGTCAACAGATGTGCTGGAGCCCTGTGGGTGTGTGGAGCGCGCGCAGAGCCAGAGGCGAGGGGCAACGCGGCGCGTGGCTGGAGAGGCCTCAAGCGGCATCACTTGTGGTCGGTCGGAATCGCGGAGTGTAACGACTCACAGTCGAACACGGCTCACGGGCCGCTGGTAAAGTTACGCGTAATCATGGCGCCGTCGTGCTCCTACCGTGATCCGTGTGGGGAGCCGCGCGATGCATTCGAGTTTCGACGCGTATCTTTTCGCACGCTTTTTTAGCCTCGGGGCCGACGCCCCGCTCGCACGCCACCACCTAACCACCGACGGGCGCCACAGCCACCGCTCGGCACCCGCGAGTGTCTTCATACCGTACTCTAAACTACGTGGTCCCTCTTCTTGCGCGGCGCATGATTTGCGCCTCGGACGCTCGCCGCGCTGCTGCCGCGCAAGAGCGAGGCGCCGCACATCCACGCAAACAGCAGCAGGACGATCGCACCCGCCGCAAGACCGTACGGTCGCAACTCGGCGCTGAGCCCTCCTTGCGGTCGCGTCTCGCCCATGCGCGTGAGATCGTTCCAGCACTCGAAGCGCGGCTCGAGGCAGAAGTGCTCGTAGAGCACCTTGAGCACGAGGGAGCGCCTCCAGTGCACCGAGGCCTTGACGCCCGGTTGGGGGCGCGACACCTCGCGGCACTCGGGGCAAAGGGAGCGAGAGGGCCACTGCACCTTGGCGAACTCTGCGAACTGCGCTGCGGCCGAGTCGGTGAGCTCCGCAGCGCCCAAGCGCTCGTTGACGTGGTTGTGCGCCTGCCAGAGCCAGAGCGCGGCACGGTGGCGCCCGTGCTCGTGCTCGCTCGCCATCTCGCGCACGTCCTTCTCGAGCGCCGCCGCGAGCACCATGAAGTGGCCGCGGCAGTCCTCGCACCCGAAAAACTCCTTGACGTAGCCGACGACGGCATGGAGGCTCGGTAGGGCCTCGGGCTCGGAGGCGTGCGCGAGCAGGCTGTGGAAGAGCAGCCAGAGCGCACACGGATATGCATGCAGCTCCGCATGCGACGAGTTGCATGCATGCCATGACGATGGCCACGCGTCCACGCCGCTCTGCGTCAGCAACGCTCGCCACTCCTCGGGACTCGGCAGCGACGCCCGCCCGTGCAGCCCGCTGAGCAACTCGGAGGCGCCCGTGGCGGCGGCGCCGCCGTCGCGCCCGTGCGGGAGCGCGCGGTGCAGCAGGTGCAGCCACGCGCGCAGCGCGCCCAGTTTGGTGCGCGCGTATGCATGCGAGGGCGCCGCCGAGAGCGTAGCGAAAATCTCCAGCTCGAGCGTATAGCGCGCTGCCGCGAGCACATCGTCCACAGGCACTGGCCACGGCATCGGGCGCAGCTGGAGCATGGCGGCGTCTGCGGCCGGATGCTGAATCACCACCGACGCATTATGTGCGGCGTGCTGCAGCATGGAACCGACCGCGCGTGCGGCGGCGTCGCCCTGCCGCATCACGTCATTCGCCACCATGCGCCCGACTGCCTGCGAAGCCGCTGCTGCAACAGTGGCTGCCGTGGCCGCAGCGTCGGGCACGGCTGCAGCCGTGCCCGTGCTCGTCCTATGCTGCTCCTGCACCCACGCAAACACAGCCTCCTTGGTGTGCGAGCCCTCAAACTTTTTCTCACCTGGGAACAGGACAATCGTCGGGTACGCGCTTATGCCGTGTGAAGTGCAAATATCCTTGTGCTCAGGACAGTTGACGGCGGCGACCTTCAGCTCCGGAAACTCGCGGCGCGCCTGCAGCGCGATCGCCTCGTACGTCGGCGCAAATTTCTGGCAGTGGCCGCACCAGGCGCTGTAGTATTCAATCAGTGTGAATGGCTGCTCGCTGCCTGCACCCGAAGGCACCTCCGAGAGAGCAACGTAAGAGGTGACGGGCGAATCAGCCTTGTAGAGGCCCTCCGCATGCACCGCGGCCGCGATCGCGATAGAGAGGAGCGCGAGGGTGCGACCGCCGCACAATGGGTTGTCGGCCATGTGACACGTTCAACACAACGCGCGAAGGCAACATTATAGCGGCCACGGAAAAGAAAGCCTTTTGTCTTTGTCATGGTCGAATCCGTCTCGTGCAGTGAAGAACAACAAACAATTCTGGGCCTTACACGACTCGACTGTACAAAAATGTGATACAATTGTAATGCGCGGAGACCGGCTCCCCTCGCGCATTCTCGTATCTCAGACGACTTGAACCGTAGATGGCTGGAAGCAATGAGTCGCTTACTCCTCCTCCTCATCATCGGCCGCATCGCCACCACCCACGGCCGCGAATGCGTACTTCGGGTCCTCGAGCGGGTTATACTTGGCGCTCTTGGCGCGCGAGAGCGCGAGCTCCGCCTGACGCTTGGCAAGCGCGAACCAGTTGGCCTTCTGCTTGCGTCCCCTCATTTTGCTCTTGCGCTTCTTCGGCACACTCCACATCACGATCGACGACTGCTGCGTGCGTGCAGCCCGGAGCCTGTGAGGTGTGATGCGAGGGAGTGCGGGGTGAGCGTGACGCCTCGATCTTCAAGCCCGCGAGCGACGCTAGGAGGCACGCTGGCACTTCAGAAGCTAGTGCAGCGGCGTCGCCAGGCAGCGTTCAGGCGCGTGCATGTGTCGCGTACTGGGCGGAGAGGACTGAGCCGCTGCTGCTGCTGACGCTGCTCGCCGCCGTGGGCGGCATGCTGAACATCAGCGCGGAGGAGGCGCCGATAACGGCTGCGAGGATGACGAAGATGCGAGCCATTCTAACTGCACGCAGACGATCGGCTCTAGCGAGACTGCTGGAGCTGGACTGAGCGACGCGGTCCAGGAAGCAGACGGTCTGAGGAAAAGTGTGAGGCCACGAGAGATCGAACCTCGCTCGCTCACGACGACGCTTTATGTATGGTTGCTCATCTCACTGAGGGTCACCGAAAGTGCAGCTCGAAACCGCCAAACCACTACATGTACTTTGACGTACTGAACGAAAGTTTCCCTCGCCTGCGTTCGTCGAGCGCGCGAAGATTGCCTCCTCACGAGCATGCGCTACTTGGCGAAAAAGGAGGATCACGATGAGCGTGGCTGTATCATCCTTCTTCCCGAACGCCCCACCCTCCGCACCGCGCAACGTCGCTATTCGTGCCGCCCCTGCCGCCGCCCTCCCCGCCACCTCCTCCATCCGTGCCGTCGGCCACTCTGTGGATGAGGCAGAGCGCACTCGCACTATCAAGCCGCTCCACTTCCCCTCGGTACGGACGGCGCTGTGGGACCGCACGCCGCTGGGTGCCGCGCTCACGTTGCAGCCTTCGACGCCGCACCTGGCCATCCCACCGCGCCTGCTGTCCATGCTCGCGGAGCACGCGGCAGCCGGCGGCGGCGGTGCGGGGGCTGTGATGCAAGCTTACGCAGCCGGCTCGCCGTCCACGGATAGCGGCATCAACCAGGGTCGCTCCGTTCCCACCTGCGAGATACGGGCGCATGCTTTCGTCACGTGCGGCACCGCCGCTGCCTACGCCGCCGCCTGCGCGCCCCCACCACACGAGGCACTCCGGCTCTTGCGGGCGGCACCGCCCGGCACGCAACCGTGCGCAATCCCGGTGGGCGCTGTCCCGTGGGCAGCCGAGCGGCCCGAAGCGCGTCCCGAAGGCGTGGCGTACGCGGCGCTGCTCGGGCGGAGCGAGGCGGCGCTCGACGGCACGCGCACTCTCGCCGTGGGCGACGCGATGCCCGTGCACTGTGCTTGCGCGACAAGTCCCGACTGCGCAGCGCTGCTCGTGCGGCTCGAGGCGCTCGTGCCGACGCTGACGCTCGAGGCGACGCCGCTGCGCGCGCTGCACGTGCTGAGCAGCCCGCTCACTGCAGCGCTGCGCCAGCCCTCGTTCAGCGGTCAGCTGCGCACTGGCTTCCTGACGATGGACCAGACCCGCAGACTGATCTGCCTGGGCGAGGGCGATCCCAAGGCCTTCGAGGCGCCGCTCGTGGGCGTATGGGTGGCGGGCGTGCGATCGCTCGCCGAGCCGTACGCGTGGGCCGCGTGCGTGCGCTACGCACGGCTGCGCTCGCCCACCGCCGAGGCCCTCACCGCCAGCGACGGCAGCTGCGCCTTCCTATGCCTGTCGTACGAGGAAGCCCCCCCCGACAACACGGCCGCGGCTGAGCCATCGCCGCCGCCGCCAAGAACTTCGGCCATATTCCCGCGTCTGTACGACGTCGCCCCGAGGCGCCAGCCCAGCCCGTATCGCCTCGTCGGGCGCGCCGTGCAGGTGGCGCTCCCGGTGCCCGCGTCTGCCGCGGCCGAGACAGGAGTCTCTGTCGACCTCTACGCATGCGAACGCCCCGAGCTGAGCCTTCTGGTGCGCGCACTGCCCGAGTACCCGGGCGAGGGCGCGCCGCCGGTTGACGACGCGCCTCTGCCGACGCCCAAGGCACCCCTTGCTCTCACCGAGACGACGCGCGCCTCCGCTGCCGCCGCCGCCGCAGCCATGGCCGCCACCACCACGGCCGCGAGCGCTGCGGTCACGGCGGCCGACATTGCAGATCGGGCGAGCATGCCGAGCCTCTTCACGAGCCGCCCAAGGCTCTTCACAAGCCCGAGGGCGACTGTGGTGGAGGCGCCACCGACCCCGCCATCGAACCCTGCGCCGCCGGACGGGCCGTCGGTCGCACTGGTGCACTCGATGCAGGCGCAGCTGGCCGCGATGGGCACACGGCTCGAGGAGCAGCAGCGCACGATCGAGGAGCAGAAGCGCTGCATCGAACGGCTCACTCGCGAGCTGCACGAGACGCGGGGGAAGGCAGCGGTAACAACTGCCCCAGTAAAGCCGTCGCGCTCTGCAAAGGCGGCGCCGCCCGACGCGCCTACAGAGAAGTTGCCGTTGCGCCGCGTGCCGCCAAAGCACCGCCACTCACTTGATGTCACACTTGATGAGAGCTCTGGCGAGGTCGACACAGTGCCACAGGCACCTGCGCTCGAGGGAATCCTGCTGCGCGTGCCTCTGCTAGGGGAAGACGCCTTGGGCGCCTCCCCGCCGCCATCGCCGCCATCGCCGTCATCGCCGTCGGCACCCGCTCTGGATGAGGCGCCAGTGATGCCAAAGATCGAGTACGAGAGCGATGAGGAAAAGGACTCGGACGAGTATGATGAGGACGGGCACGAGTTCGACGGCCACACCGCCGAGGTGAGGGCCGCGTTGTCCGCCCTGTCGGCTCTGTCCGAAACCGTGTCAGAGCTCGCCGAGCGGCGAGCTGCAATCGCAGCGAACACTAACGTCGACGTGTCACGCATCGAGTACAACGAGGAGGAATTCGAGGTTGACGACGAGAGCGACGGCGAGTTCGATTGAACTCTCAAGAGGACCAGCATGTACAACACTAATTGAGGTAGCAGCTCTGGGCTGTGGTGTGTGTGTCAGAGTCTCAGAGAGCAGGTCCGGAACGCGCGCACACGCAACGGAGTGTGTGCGCCGCCGCCGGACATCGTGACGTGTACCTGTTTTGTACCTGTGAGCGCGGGGAGAGACCGAGTCACCAAACCACGCGGAATTGACACATGTGGACGTCCGGCCCGCGGCGGGACCGCGCCCCTCTGTTTGACTGTGTTGTAGTCCTAGCGAGGGTAGCGTCCGCCGACCTCGCTCCTCGGAAGCTGAACGATCACACGACCGCCGTCCATGCCGCCGTCACGCGTCCTGCGGGGTCGGGTCCTCGCCTGCCGACCGTCCTCACCGCTCACGACCTACTCACGACCCGGGCCGCGCGGCTCGCCCACCGCGCGGACCCTGGCGGCCACGGTAGTGGCCCACGGCCCAGCACGCCCCGCGCGGCCCGCGGCTCCCGCCCGGCGGCCGAGGCTGAGCGAGCGCGAGCGCGACGCGCCGCGTTCCCGTCAGCGCGCCGTGCGTCGGTGCACGCCCCCGCCCCGGTCTGCGACGCGACCCCGGGACGGCGCCGCGCCGTGTCGCCGCGCTTCGCCTTCGCCGAGTCGCAGTCGAGCGTGGCCGGATCGTACTATTGGTCTATTAGCTTTCCGACCAGAACGCAAGGCGAAATAGGGGACTCACGACTCAGAGCTCGGCCCTCCACAGGGACAGCTCTCGGGGCTGTTTCTTATTTAACATTCCTTGGAAGTGTGAAGCACAGAGAAGACTCTCTCAAGGAGCAGCATTTCGGGTGTGCGGCAGTTGCTGCTACTCGCGCTGCTGAGGTAATACCTGTTCCTGCCGGAGCGCAGCGAGCTCCGCACGCAGCCGCGCGTTCTCTTCGAGCAGCGCACGCGTCTCCGATTGCAGCCGCGGCAGCATCTCGATGGCTTGGCGAATCTCTTCGAGATCGGCCGGCCGCTCGAGCGTCGTCGATGCATGCGTGACGATCGCGTCAGTGAGCTCGCGCTCGGTGCGGTGATGGCTCAGCTCGTACGCATCCGTCGCGCCTGCGCGGATGAAGAGGATGGTGGGCAGCTTGTCGATGCGGAGGGTGCGCGGCAGGTCATTGACGCCCGCGTCGAAGCGCGCGATGCGGACTCGGGATTCGTCCTGCCAGCGCCCGGCAACCGCCTCAAACTCGGCGTCGAGCGCCTCACACCCATCACACCAGTCCGTGGTGACGAGGAGGAGCACGTCAACGGTCGCCTCGAGCACGAGCTCGTCAAAGGTCGAGGCCACCACGATCGTGAGCGGCTCCAGGTTGAGCAGCGGCGGCGCCACGGAGCGAAGGGTGGGCGCGAGGGTGCCCGCTACGACGCCTCGCACCCACCCACCTAGCTGCTCACGCGCTGCCACGGTCGGCTCCCATGCCGACGTACCGACGCCGCCGCCACCGCCGCCCTCCGCATCGGCCGCGTCCGGAGCAGCCGCGCCCTTGCGCGTCGGCGGCGCGTACACGTAGTGCGCGCCATCATGCTCGGCAGCGAGCGCGGGAAGCAACTCGCGGTTCAGGGCGAGCGAGGCAGCGTGCTGCTCATACCTCTCGGCATCGAGCCATACGAAGAGGGCGCGCCCCCTCCAGCCGGCGGCGACGCTGCGCACGAGCTCGCGGGCGTCATCGTTGCGCCCAGCCTCCTCGGCTGACGCATTCACAAAGAGCCAAAAGAGAGGCAGGGGCGGCGCCGCCTCCTCGGCCCTCCCTCCCGCCGCCACGCCTCCGCGCGCCTCGTACTGATCGAAATTGTGCGGTCCGATCTCGGCAAGCAGCGGCAAGCGGTAGAGCCCGAGCCAGCTGGCCAACTGCTGCTCGAGGATGGCCTCAGTGTGCGCGCGCGATTCGGCTGCGGCCGTTGCCTCCTCGCCCGAGGCGGCCTCATTGCCTTCCGCGCTCAGTTCACCTGGATAGACGAACGTCTCGGCATCGGGGCCGTCGAGGCCGCGGCAGAGGACAAGAAAGGGCTGCCCTTGTCCCTTTCCGTGCCAGATGAGCTTGCCGCTAGACTCGGCAAGCTCGTTGGCGAGGCTCGGTGACGCTACCACGAAGCTCACTTGGCGGCGCAGCCGCGCATCCGCCGCTGGCAGCGCTGCAAAGACGGTGCGCGCCATCGAGCCCGGCGTCGCGAAGAGCACGGCCGTCAGCTCACTAGCGCGGATCTCCTCGTAGATGTTCTCCGTGGTCGTTGCCTCGAGAAGCGCAGGCGACGCCTCTCGGCGCAGGTGGGAGGCGAGGGCTGTGGCTGACGTGAGAGGACCACGGAAGACAGCTGGCGCGTCGGCGTCGCCGTGGTACAGGCGAAGCGCAGGAAACGAGCGGATCCCTGATGTCTCAGCAAGCTGTGCATCCTCGCTGACGGCGACTCGCACAGCCGCCGGAAGCAGCCCGGTGACAGAAGACAGCAGTGGCCTCAAGCCGGAAGGCTCGTGTGGGCACTCGGGCAACGCATGGAGCAGCAGCACGAGCGTTGACCCGGCAACGAAGCTTGTGAAGTTGCTCCTGTCGATCTGCGCCAGCGGTAAGGCGAGCGTGCAGTCCAACCGTGTGGCCAACAGCAAGGTCAGCGTAAGGAAGCCCACAGGAGCCCACATCGACGTGGAGATTCCAAAGTCCGCAAAATCTGGCACCTTTTCCAGTTCTCGGATCCGAGAACCTCAAGCCTTGCTGTGAGCACAGCCGTTTCACAAAGAGAGTGCCCTCGAACTGATACATGTACCCGGTAACTCATCAATGCGAAGTCGACGTGCGGCGATCCTCAATGGCCTCTGGTGCACTTGCTCTGTGGCCATGAGCACTTTGCCGAATCCGAAGATGACGGCACACCTTAAGCAGCTGGCGGAGCAGCAGCAGCAGCAGCAGCAGCAGCAGCAGCAGCAGCAGCAGCAGCAGCAGCAGCAGCAGCAGCAGCAGCAGCGACGATGACAGCAGCAGTGGCCTGAGCAGCAGCAGCGTCGGCGGAGGCGGCAGCAGCAGCAGTGGGCCAATGGGCGCGGCCCGTCGGCCGCCACCGGCCGTGCGAAGCTCTATGTGGCCCATCGGCGCACTGGTGCGCGCACTGCGCGAGGATCGGCCAGATGTCTACCGGTACGCCGGCTTGCCAGAGCGTTGGGACTGGCGCGATGTGCACGGGGTGAGCTACGTACCGCCCGTGCGCTCGCAGGGCTCGTGTGGTTCGTGCTACGCGAGCGCCACCATCGCGATGCTCGAGGCGAGGTTGGCGATCGAGTCGGGCGGGCGCGTGCGTCCGAGGCTATCGGTGCAGGAAGTGCTCGAGTGCTCGCCGTACTCCCAAGGATGCGGCGGCGGCTTTCCGTACTTGGTGGGCAAGTATCTCACCGACGCTGGCGTCGTCTCGGACATGTGTTTCCCCACACAGCCCGCGCAGGGTCATCAGCGCTGCACCGAGCGCTGCCAGGGGCCAGCACAGCGCTGGCGTGCGACCGACTACCGTTATGTGGGCGGTCGGTACGGCAGCTGCTCCGAGGCGGCGATGATGATCGAGATCTACACCAACGGGCCCGTGGTCGCCGGTTTCGAGGCCACTAGTGCGCTGTATTCACACGACGGGGCAGGCGTCTTCTCCGAAGCTGCGGCAGCCGCTGAGGCGGCCAGTGCCGCCGCCAAAAACGCGAGCGCGCACCGCGTGAATGCCGAGCCGAGCTGGGAGCCGAGAGGCATTTGGGGTGACGCCCATCACGACGCCCACATGGTCGAGCGTCGTGCAGAACCGATCGTGCAGCCAGGCAACGGCGGCGCTAGGGCCGCGAGCGTTGATCGGGAGCGACCCGCAGGTCAGGTGCACGCCAGCCGCACGCTTTCCGGGTTGCATGCCTCTGCTTCGTCACTGCACATAGCCAGCTTCACGGAGGCTGTCGATCGGGCTGTCGATCCGCCCTTGGGCTCGCAACAGCAGCCGGTGGACACGCGTTCCGATTTCAAGGCGACGAATCACGCCGTGCTCATCGTCGGCTGGGGCGTCCTCGACGGCACCAAGTACTGGTTGGCGCAGAATACGTGGGGTCCGCAATGGGCCAACGGCGGTTACTTTAGGATGCGACGCGGCAGTGACGACTCGGCTGTGGAATCGATGGTCGTCGCCGTCGACGTAGATGGCGCACTGCCGCTGCCGTCGATGGAGCTTGTCGACGAAGCGGACGACACTGTCGCTGGCCTCGCCGTGAGGGGCGCTCTGCGCCGTCTCACGTTCCGGAGGCAGCAACTCTGGAGGTCGCTCAAGCCCAATCGAAAGCCCAAGGGGCGTCCACCGGAGGGTCCACCTGCGAGCGAGGGGCCACGTTCGCCCAAGCGCGTGGAAGAACCCAGTAGCCTGCTGCCTCACGCTCTGCCTCTGCAGGCCATCCCCGAGGACATCCCGCCCCCGAAGCACAGCTAAACCGGGCTGTCAGGGTCGACATCGGCTTGTGCGCAATGTCATTGCGCTTTGGCACTATACAGAGCTGCCTGAATTTAATGGTGGTTCTGAGCTGTCAGCGGGACCGCGCCCGCAAGCGCGACGCTAGCCGCGCTTGGGCTTGCCTTCCTCACACCTTTACACCTGGACCGACAACGACCGCCCGCACACCGAGGCGGCTTCACTGTTCCTCGTCGCGCGTGTACCCGGCCGATGTTCGGGAACTCGCCCGGCCCGCGAGGCAGCCGTCCCGAGGACGGGCGGTAGTCCCGGTAGTCCCGTACGAGCTACGACGTACGTCGTGGCGCTGCCGGATCCGCGATTTCCGGACGCGTGCGTCCTGCGGACCGTACGCCGTGTACCGAGCGTGCGGATGGACCACTACTATAGGGGACGCTATGTTGAAAGATAAAAACTCATCTCGAAGCGAAGCGCAACCACAAGGCGCGCGCCGCCGCGCGAGCGGAGGGGCGGAGCCGCCCGACGCGAACGGCACACCGCGGGACGGAGAGAACGCACCGCACGCGTCCTTCGGCTGGGATCCACTACACATCTAGATCACACCAAACCACCGCGAGACTGTCGCGCGCGGCCTCTTTCTGGATCATCCTCGCGCTCGAGAACACGCAATCCGAAGGCGCGAGCCTGGTAAAGGCCGAGGCCACATGACCTACCGTTCAATCTGCCACCTGAGCGCCCTCGAGCCGGAGTGTGCAAGGCAGCACCGGGGGTGCTCTTCTGCAGGGAAGCTCACTGGGCGGCGGCGTCCAGCATGCGTTCGCGGGCAGCGTGCTTGGCGACGAACGGGTGCGTGAGCACCTGCTCGAGCGTCATTCGGTCCGCGGGCAACTTTTGGAGCAGTGCGGCGATGAGGTTCTTCGCCTCGTCCGAGACGTGTACGTCGTCGGGGTAGCGCGGCGTCATGTTGATGATGTTCCGGTGCGTCTCGTCCACCGAGTCGCTCGTCTCAAAGGGGGCGCGCCCCGTGAGGCACTCATAGCAGAGCACGCCGAGCGCCCAAACGTCGACGCGGTTGTCGTACACGCCGTCGCTGAGCATCTCGGGCGCCAGGTAGTCGAGTGTGCCGCAAAAGGTCTTGCGCTTGTGCTTGGCGATCGTCGACCAGCCAAAGTCGGCGATCTTCAGGTTATCCTCCGCGTCCAGTAGCAGGTTCTCGGGCTTGATGTCGCGGTGGATCACCTTGTTCTCGTGCACCACGCGCAGCGCGTCCGCAATCTGCGCAATCCATCGCGCCGTCTGGGCCTCCGAGAAGCGCTCCTCTGCTTGCAGCCGCTTGTACAGCTCACCGCCCGTGGCAAGCTCGAGCACCAGGTACACGCGCTTATCGTCGTGGAAGTAGCCGTACAGGCGCAGCACGCCTGGATGGCGCAGCCGCGACTGGATCTCCACCTCATCCCTGAGCTGGTCGTAGATAGCGTGCCGGTCGACTTGCTTCTTGAAGATGACCTTGAGCGCGACAACCACCCCAGACTCTTTCTCGCGCGCGAGGTACACGTTGCCGTACTTGCCCTTGCCGAGAGCTCTACCCACCTCAAACGAATCCAGGGTCCACTCCTTTGGGCTTGCGGCGCCGCCGCCGGACGTGGGGGTTTTCGCGGCGATGCGCGACTTGCTCGCCGATGAGATGGTGGGCGTCTTCATAATGTTGGAGGCGGAAAAGGAGACTGTGCGTGGACTCTGCGGCACGGTCGCCATGTTCAATGCAACTGCGCCCCTTGAGAGAGCACAGCGGGTTCAAAGGGACCGCGAGTTTCAGTTCACACAGTCTCATTTCGTCAAAACCCCACCATCCTCACTGTGTGGGGTTGTAGTTCGCGGTGTGGGTTGTGTTGGGGTTTGCCGTGGAAGCTTATTTGGTACGCCGCGGCGCCTCGGGACCGCCGATTTCCTGGCATTTTCCTCTGGTTTTGCGTTGCGCCTGGTGGGCTGCAGGGCAAAGCACAAAGAAGGCTTCTTCTTGCTAGTCGCTCTTGCTTGATGTCGACTGCTGCCCCCCCGAAGAAAAAGGGGTCCGACAGGCTGGCGAGCTTCTCGAACGCGTACGAGCTGAACAACTTTTCTTTGAACAATTCGTCCCGCGCTCGCACCGACCCTACAACCAGCGATTCCAACCCCGGAGAAAAGGCGAACCCTGCCTCGACGCGGCTGCCGTCGGTGGGGTCTATGTCACCGGGGCGACGGTCTGACCCGTCGCCGCTCGCCTCCCCAAACAGGACCATGATGTTCCCTGGGACTGTTACCCAGCCAGTTACCACGGAGAAGAAGGGCGTAAAGCAGCACCGTAAGAAAGTGCGCTGTTTGATGATGGCCGTGGCGGTTGGGATTGTCGCCATCGTCGCTGTGGCGGTGGGGGTGGCCATTGGGCTCCTCTCGGCGAGCGAGCTTCTTGGTGAAATCTTCTCGACGACGTCTCCACCCCCACCGTACTCGCCGCCGCCGTTCCCCCCCCGCGCGTATGCCACGTACACGATGCTGACCATCGACGTGGGGTCCTCTTCGGTGCGGCCTTCCGTGGCTGCACTCTCCGCCTCCATCTCGAGCGCCCTCGGCCAGACGGCGCTCACCTCCTTTGTCGTCACGCAAAGCTCCGATGTCAACGTCACCGTGGACTCGACCGTCGTCACCGGCGCGGCGTTGGCGAGCGCGGCCTCGCAGCTCATGTGCGGCAGCGCGACGGGCTCCGACGCGTGCGGGGTGACGCTGGCCATGACCTCGGGCGGAGTCTCTGCGGGTAGAAGACTGCAGTCTCTCAATGGGCGGGCGCAGCTGCGGCTCAGACGCGTGCTGGCGCCCGATGCTGTCATTGGCGACCGACTCCTCCCCGGTGGACCAAGTGCGCTCGCTGCGGCCGCCCGTGTCGCCCCGTCCGCCATCGGCAACGTCGTCGAGGCAAAACCGGATGTCACAGTGGCCATCACCACGGCCACACCGGATGCCACTACCACCGGCGCCACCGCCGGCAGCACGAGTGCCCTCGCGACCGCAGTCACCACCGCGGCTGCGACCACGCTTGGCGTGCCGCCCAGCGCCGTGGTCGCGTCGCCTCCCCGAGTCTTCTACCCGCCGGCACCGCCTCCCGGCGCGCCGCCCTCGCCCCCGCCGCCCTCGCCCTCGCCGCCGCCCTCGCCCTCGCCCTCGCCACCAGCTGCCGCCGCCGCCCTCGCCACCGCCGCACCCCTTTGCTAACATCGCGGCGTGCACGGGTGTGGGCGCCTGCTGCATGGCTCTCTACCGCTACAACCCAGGGTCTCAATGCAACAATGTTCCTGTGTGGGACTTACGTTCCTGGTCACATCCCGGCGGCTCCTACATCACGGCCGCGCCGCTCTGCGGCACAGTGCGCCACAACTGGATTTCAAGGTCCAACAGCCACGCTAACTCCCAAAACCCGGAGGACGACAACTCCATGCTCAATGGAGGCGCCCCGCGCGTCGGATATTTCCGTGACCGCCTCTGCCCGCCGGAGCCGCCGCCGCCCCCCTCGCCGCTCCGAC
>JWZX01003027.1:0-16853 GCA_001275005.1 Chrysochromulina tobinii
GCCCTTACTCCCTCCCCCCCCCCCGCCTCCCCCCCCCGCCTCCCCCCCCTCCTCCCCCTCGCGCACCACTGCCCGCTCTTGAGCGCGAGCCTCAGCCGCCCTGCTTGCCGCTGACACCGACCTTGGGAGGCACCCCCTTCGGGACGCCCTTTGGGCTCCCTGGGGGGAGGCCGGCCTTGGACTTGACAGCCTCCCACACGACCCAGCGCTCGCTTAGGCTGGTGGACACCTGGCGCTCAGCCTCCGCCTTCTCCCGAAGGATGCGAGCAAAGAGCTCATCCTCCGCGCTGCTCGAGGCAGCGCTGCTAGAGGCGAGCGTGGCCACCGCGGCGGGCGCGGCCGCGGCGGTCGCCTGCTTGGCCACGGCGGCCGCCTTCGCCGCCCCTTCGCCCGAGGCCCTCGCCGCCGCCTCCGCCTCGCGCGCCTCGCGCGCCGCCTCCTCCGCCACGGCCACCAAGCGAGCCTCTTCCTCTGACACGACTTCATCGGCCGCGGCGCTCGCGTCGATGGCCTGTGCGAGGCGCGCCACGGCCGCTTCCTCCTCGGCCTGCGCCTTGATGAAGGAGTCGCGAGCGAGGGGTAGCGCGAGCAGGCACGAGGCGGCCTTCTGGGCCGCCGCCTGCAGGGCTTCCGTGGTGGATTGCCGTATTGTGCTCGTGCTCTCGGCGGCGGCCTTCTCTTCGGTGCGATGGAGCTTCTTGAGGATGTCAAGAGACAGCTTCGCCGTCTCCGCGGCCGCTAGGGCGCGCGTCAGCTCCATTTTGGACGCAGCCACCGCCTGTTTCGCCTCCGCGCGCCGCGCGACACACCGCGGCACCTCCGCCGCCGCTGCGCGCGCAAACTTGCGGAGCTCGTCCAATCTCGGAGCCAATTTCGGAGGTCCACCCGCGCCCGCACCGGCCGCTGCATTCGGCTCCTCGTCCTCCTCAATGTCCTCGGCCAAGGCTTGCGACATGCGACGCTCGAGGTCGCTCGCCGCATCGCCGTCGCCCTCGTCTTCGGCATCGAACGCGGCTTCCTCACGCCGGATCGCCTCAATTTGATCGTTCTGCTCGGCGGCCAACATCTGCTTGATCTGCGCGCCTACGACCTCCTCCGACGCGGCGCCCGTCGCGACCGCGTCCTCGGCCAGCAGCTCCGCGGCCAGCGCCGCCTCAGCCTCCTTCCTTGCCTTGAGGACGGCAAGGTACTTCTCTGCTACCTGCGGTAGCTGGCCGGAGCTCTGCTCTGTCTGCTTGATCAGCGAGTCCTCCACCGACGAGCCGAGCCCGAAGATTGCAACGCCGATGGTCGCTGTCTGGACGACGCGGCACTGCATGTCCGAGATCGGCTCGACCCACTGCTCGCCCGACACCGTGATTTTGTCCTTCATGACCGGTGGCTCGGACGTGTAACTCATGCGATTCTTCTCGTCGTATTTCGTCTCATGCCACTTGGCGCGCACCTTGAACGAGAACTCATCGGCGCCGAGGTAGCTGCGGAAGCGCGGCGGGATCGGGTTTTCCTTGAACGTGAGCACTGTTGTCCTCGACACCCTACCGTCAACGATAACATTCTCCAGCAGCTTGAATCCGCCGTTGCGCTCATCGGCCTGGAATTGGTCGAAGCCCAGATCCATGCGAAGCGCCCAAAACTCCTCAGCCGACATCTTACACACATACGAGGCCTTCATGGACCGCGGCATTTTTTGTTTCGCCCACTATGCGTTAAGGCACACACATTCACATTCACACATACAAAAAACCACCATGGCGGGGGAAAATACTGCACGGGGGCGGTTCAGAAGGGCGACATGCTCATAGTGACCTTGAAGCTCATGGCGTGTAAGAGATCACAGTCTGACCTCAGGGTCTTAGCTTGTCCCTTGAGCCGCGTTTTGGTCGGCAGGAAACTTGGAAAGATCGGGGTCTTTAGCACCGTCGGTGAGCCTCACTTCGACAGAAACACCCAGCTATACCGATAAGCGCGCATACCGTCTCAAAATGTACTGTAACGGTTCGGAAAGTCGGGTCACTTGTGAGGCCTGTTCGATCGGAAGATCGCATGCGGGCCCGTGCAGGGCACGAAGTCGCCCCCATGAGCTTTTCCATTACTAACAAAGGGCACGAGAGCAGCGATAACAACCAGCAAGGAAAGCTTTGGTGGGAGCGGCACGTGGCGCAGCAGCATAAGCTTCTGCGCCGCTTGAGTCCGCGGGCGGACCCCAGCGTCATCCTCGCACCGAAGCCAAACAACTCTCCACGGCGCCTCCCGGCGTTGTCCCCTCGCGTGCACCGAGATGATCGCGCCGGTGGGATGGCACCATCGCCACGATATATCGCTGGCCGTGCGCAGATACCCAACTACCCACCCTTTGGGTCCTTCCTTCCAGGCGAGCTCGAGTCCTTGATGGCCAAGGTTCTAAATAAAAAGGTCCCAGTCATGCCAGAAAAGCCCTGGCAGGTCCAGAAAAACCCTGGGCCGTTGGCGCCCACGGCCGAAGCTGAACCTGACCCTGAAGAGCTGCAAGCGATGCTGGCAAAGGAGGCACGCAAGAAGGAGAAGGGCGCGGAACTCCAAAAGGCTGCAGAGCTGGCCCTCAATGCCAAGTTCACGGACATCAGGAAAGCCTTCATCTACTATGACCTGGACAACAGCGGCACCATCGATGCCGAAGAGCTGAAGCGCGCCATCAAGTTTTTCAATATTCCTCTTGATGAAGAGGCCCTCCAGGGCATGATCGAGAAGTGTGACAAGGACGGCGATGGTCAGATCAGCTACGACGAGTTTGTCGATTCGCTCTCTCGCGACACCGTCGCGATGGCGGCGATGGGCAAGCGTGGCATGCAGGCCCAGGAGGCGATGGGTGTAAACGCATACGCACATATCACGGACATTCACGGATTCAAGGACAAGTATGCGCCGAAATACAAATCCGAGACGCAGAGGTTTAAGGACTTCATGGAGAAGATGGAGAGCGAGGGCATCGAGTTGGGACCGTCACGGATCGATCCGTGAGTATGACGGAAAGACCCTAGGTGCTAGGTATGCGCACGGGCTGCTGGGCGGCATGGGCCAAGCATGAGACGTTTGGCTTCTGTGGGTTACCCATCGCACGACCGGTCACCAACGCGGACAGTCAGTCAGTACCCGCGTGATGGCGTTCAGGAGAGTCCAGTGTTGATGTGTGTTAACCTCCGGGCCGGCCTGCACGTGGCTGTCATCGGCCAATAATGCGTGTTCATCGTCGCTTTACCGGCCATAATGCCGCACCCAGTTGGCGATAAGTCCGATGATGCGATCCGGGGAAATCTCGCATTAGGGACCCCGTCGGTATTATCAACGCCCACTGGCACTTCGACATGGCACACGAAACCGAGAACGCGCGCACGCACGCCACACACCGCCGCGCCACACGGGACCGGCGCCGGCCGCCGCGAGACTGTAACCGAGCGACATGCCTCACATGAGAGCTATGCGAGATCGCCGAGATCGATCATCCGAAACCCTCCGACGTTTAAGGAACCCTCAAGAAGACGGTTTGCGAAGAGATGGTGGATGCTCTCGCGGATCCGGCGGATGTCGAGGCGCGAGCGGCACTGAGCAAGTGCGGACAGAGGCCCTCCGAGGATCCCAGGCCCGAGGGTCGCGCTCAAAAGCCGTTGGTACTCCCCGAGCTTCATGCGCACGTTCGGGTGATCGGCGGTGCCAAAGTGGGCGATGGCGACCTCGCATGCAGCACCCAGGTGCTCGATCGAGCGCATGTGGTGCGCGATCGCGTGCGTGCGATCGAGGCCCGCGGTCCCGGCCAATATAAGCGAAGTCCGCCAAACCATCAGATGGACTTCGCTCAGATTCGCATGCACAAACATCATCGGCTCACAGACCACTCCAACCGATCTGCGCAAAATGTGGCCAGCCTCCTCCAACTGCTCGATGAGGGCCTCGAAGGCGCCGTGGCGCTCGAGTGCCAGTGCCTCGGTGGGGGGGGCAAGCTCGTCTTCGATCCCGCGTGAGAGGCGAACGAGTTGCGTCACCGCGCGCACGAGGCAGCTCGAGCCAAGCGAGTACGAGTCACCGTAAGGCTCGAGAAGACGGCGCGCTTCCGCCGTCGCTTGATCGCTCTCGGCAAGCCATTGTTCACGCGCGGGCGCGTCGACCACGCATGCAATTTTGAAGCAGCCGTTGGCGCGGCGCGAGAGGGCCGAGGCGAGCCTTACTGATCGGACCGCCCCATCAGGCGTACGGCGCAGCCGCGCGACAGCCTCGGCTGAGGACTCGAGCAGCAACGTCAGCTCGTGCGCCTCCCAGCGGCGCAGCGAGTCCCAGTGCCGAACCTCATTTTGGGCGAGGTCGAGCAGCAAGCCACCCATAATTTCGTCCGAGGCGCCGCCGGCGCACGCGCACGCGCCGAGCGCCGTTCGCGCCTCGAGAAGGAGCGTGCGCGCCTCGGAGAACAACCCGAGCTCAGAGCAGAATGCACCGAGCTGCGCGCTCAGCTGCCAGTGCGCGGAGTCGTTTGGCCACTGCCCGTACGCGGTGCCTGGCGGTGACGACGCGCTCGCGCTCGCACGACTGACGAGTCGGTCAGCGCCGGTACCTTCCTCCGCGGTCAGCTGCATCAACACCCAAGTCGCCGCCAGCTGACCATTGGAGGCAGCAACCCTCGCCTCCACATCCGCCTCCTTAGCATTGATGTGCTCAAGGATGGCCGCCTTGGCCGCCACCGCCACCTCGGCTCCTTTCTCCGCCTGCAGTTCGATGGCCAGCGCCTCCATTTTCTCCCTGGCCGCCTGGAAACTGGCCGTCGATTCGGCTTGGATCGCCTCCATCTCCACCAAACGCGCCTCGAGGAAGGCACGTTGCTCGACCTGCTCCGCAGCGAGCCGTGCTGCCGCCTCGGCTTTCGCTGCCTCGAGCTCTGCCACAGGTAACGGATCGACCTTCTGGTCGACGGCCGTGGCGAGCCAGCTGGCGTCGACGGGGCGGTCCCCGAGCGCAAGGACCATGAGGCGCAGTTGCCGTGTGCTTGCGGGGCGGAGGAGGGTACGCAGTACGGCGGGACTGAGCAGCGACACCCGCACGACTGACTTGAGCCGCGCGCACTCCGTCTCACAATCCTTGAACACGGGGCCCTGCATCATGCACCACGTCCCATACCCCACCCGCCAAGGACCAAGCACCGTTCCCACCTTTTGGACCATCTGTATGAGCCGATGCACCTGCCACTGATGCCAGACCGCGCGTGCGAGCTCGTCATCTTGGGGCTCATCGGGCAAGCGCGCGCCCAAGGTTGCATGCACCGCCGCCTCGAGCAGAGCGCGTTCAATAATGAAGCACGGCGCGGCGTCGACGCGGCGTTCAATGCATTGACGTCGAGTTTCCGCGTCTGCCGCGTAACATTCGCGTGCAACTTGTTCGGCCAGCTCGGCAGCCAGAATCTCCAATGTTCTTTGGGCACCATCTTCGAGCCACCGCTCGCTCGAGCACAGCCAGCGCCGGCGCACCCCGTCTGCAACCACGCTCCGTAGCGCCACGCTACCCACAGCCGCCGCCGTTGGGTCGAGCAGAGGACGCAAATCTTCGAGGTGAGCGACGTCCGCGCCAGCCACGCGCAGAAGCTTCGCCTCGCTCCATCCACGTGGTCTGACGGTGAGCAGCCACAGCATCATCTGCCTCGGCGCGCGCGCGCCGACTAGCGCGCTCAGCTCAATGCGGCTGCACGTGCCCTCGGGCCGGTGAACATCCTTCAGCGAGAGTGCGCCTTGAGGAGCGTCGGCACTGGATGTCGTTTGGACGTGAATGCTCACCTTTTCTTCATCGGACGCGACGGCGCGCGTAATCGCCCTCTCGCACAGAGCATGCAGCTCGCGAGGCTCGTATAGGCTACCAGTGGCGAGTAGCTCATCTCGGGCCAGGTGCAGCCACGCAACAGAGAAGGCGCGGTCGTAGGGCACACTCATCATGTCGATGCAGCGGTCTATGAGGGCATCCGTCGACATGCCAGCCGTCTCGCCCACGCACAAAACTGCCGCCGCCTTCTCGGCTACCTCTGCGTGCGTGCCTAATTTCCAACCGTCAGGGTCAACGCCCATGGTCATGGCCATGCCCAAGAGAAAACGCCGAACGTACTCTGCCCGCGCATCCGGCCCCCAAAACTCGTCGCTCATGAGCTCGTCGAGTTGCGCCTTCGTGAGCCCGGAGCCCTCGACTAGCGCGCGTGCCTCGGCGCGTGTGGGATTGGCGAGGCTCAGACGGCAGAGCGCACCCGCGTAGCGCGAGATCATCGGATGAGTCACGCTGCCCAAGCGTGTGGCGAGTACGATACGGCAGCCGTGCGGCATGGGCGACGGGAGCCATTGCACCGGCTCGCCGTCGCCCGCGATGCTGTCAATCAGGATGACCAGCGGGCTGAGCGCAGCCGCACGCACCAGTGCGGCAGCAACGGCACAGGCGAGGTGGTGCGCAGGCGTCTGTGTCGTCGCCCCGGCGAGGTCCGTGTCGCCAAGGGCGTTGAGCAGCTGCCATAACAGCGAGGGCACGCTGTCGTAGTCGAAAAGGGCGATGACGCGACAAGACTCTCCCAGGACTTGCAGCCGAGCGGCGCAGCGCTGCAATATCTGCGTCAGGCCGCAGCTGCGAGGCCCTTGAAGCACGAGCACAGGGGCCGCGCAAGAGGATGCTGAACTGGCAGCAACTATCTGCCCTATCAACTCCGGGTTGGCCAGCACCCTAGAGACTGGCGAGTCGTCGAGGCCTCGGGACACAGCGCACACAGTCAGCTCGTTCGAAAGGACGTAACCAACAAGGTTGTCGGCGGCAGCGAGCACATTCACGATTCCCATTTCGCGGTTCTTTGCAGTCGGCGTCCGTCTACAGATGACGAGAAGCACAGAGTCTCGCTCGTGTGCCGCTCGCCGCACCCGCGGTTTGTGTGAACGTTAACACGACGAGCACTTCTGTGAAGACCGCGAGGCCCGGCAGACGAGCGCGCGCCCCGGCCGGACCTCCTCTTACGAGTCACGTTTTCCTTGGCCATGTGCGGGGAATCATATGCGGTCGTCGAGACGCCGCAATTGAGACGCCGGTCCGCCGTACATGTATGTGAATGTGTGGAGAACGGACACAGAGGATTCCGTTCTCAGCGAGCCCCGGGAGCCAGGATCCCGCGGCCCGCAGCCACGAGCCAGGGTGCGGACCACTGCACGCAAGACTGCACGGCGACGCGCTGACTTGGGGACCGTACTACGCGCCAGCGCGCGCCACGGCTTCCGGGCGCGCGCATTGCCTTTACCTTATATACACCATAACTCCTGAACTAGACATCAGATTGGTTGGCTGCACCTTCCGCCATGACAAACGTCGGAGGCAGCGACCACACATACCGCCACGTGCGTGGCCACCGCACATGCAGATTGGCCTCGAGCGAGGCATGGCCTGGAACGCGCGCCGCCAAACACGGGGCACGCGCGCGTCTTGTCGACGCCGCTCCTCTAAATCCGTAAAAACAGGAGACTCATCTCCTTCGCTGCCGCCTGTGCAAGCTTGCGGAGCCCGTCCAAAGTCTGCGCTGCGTCCACGTCCTGAAAGGCGGGCGGGCGCGCCGTCGCCTCAGAGTCAGTGTACTCGGCCCACTCGTGCGCCCAGCCACGAACGAGTTCGTCCCCAGCGCCCTCTACCTCGTCCTCAATCGCGGCCTCGTCAACCTCGGCATCGAACGCGGCCTCCTCTCGCCTGAGCGCCTCAATTTGATCGAGCTGCTCGGCGGACACCATCAGATCAATGGGTTCTACTTGAGCCCGAATTGGCGCCCGAAAAGGCGCAGGAAGAGGCGCAGGTAGAGGCGTAAATCGCCCTGAAGACCGCGTTTCTCAGTACAGCGCTGAAAAGCGGCCGCCGCGCTCCGTCGGGGGACCGCCCAAAACCGTTTCGGATCCAAAAAGAAGTTTTCTACTTTCACTGTGATCGGCCCTTCAAATAATCAACAAACCTTTTGTCACTAAGTGGGTGGCCTGGTGCGGGCCGCGCTAAGTATGCACCTATGCTAGTCGCTCTCCGCCGGAGGCGCCGGAGCCGAGCCACTTCCGTCTTCCCACACTAGGACACTTCCAAGTTCCATCTCCATCATCCATGGACCATGCCTCAAGCCCCATTTCGTATCTGAAACCTAGTAGTTCACTACTAACGTCAGGCCGTTGGTAGTGAGGTATAGTACTTCGTTCCCAACCCCCCACGCCGCAGACTCGCGCAGACCTAGCAACACTTACCCGACTTTGTTAGTTGGTAGTCGGCTAGTACGTACTAACGAACTTGGTTACGACGTCAAGTTTTCGTTGCGTTGCGGGTACAGAAATCGAATACACAGCGAGTCACGACAAAACCCCTGTATAGTTCCGCGTATAGATATTTTGTCTGTGCCCCCCCTGGAATCAAATGAAAGGGTAGCCTAAAGGGCTCCCAGCCGGAAGGACGCCATCCGCGACGAGCATCCTCTCGGCCCACTTGCGCCCGTCGGCGAGCAGCCCACGCAGCCGCTCGACGGCGGCATCGTCCTGCTGCGCCACCTTCTTGCGTGTCTTCAGCATTCGCCTGTGGAGCCGGCGCGTGGCGGCCGCCGACCACATCGCGAGTGCCGCTGCGCATCGGGCTTTGGCAAACTCGTCGGCGCGGCGCTCGAGAACGCTGGCCATGTGCGCCGCCATCGCCTGACGGTGCAGTCCCGCGCGCCAGCGGCGCCAACCATAGTTAGCAAAGGCGCGCGGCTTGAACTCTTCTGCCCAGTGCTCCAGCGCCGCGTTGCGGAGCGAGGTGCTCAGGACGGTGACCGACCATTGCTGGAAGCCGTGACCCAGCTTGGCAGCGCTCAAGGTAGAATACAGCCGACGTGCTCGGTGCAAGAGCAATCTCCCCTCCGCAGATCGAGTGCGCTCTCGCTGCCACCTGCGCCAGCCCATCCGGCGTGCCAACTCGCTGGCGAGCTTGAGCGCGCGCCCGATGGCATGCCGAGCGGCCGCCCCGGCTACGACCCAATCGGCGATGAGCGGGGCCGAGAGCCGTCCTACCATTGTGACGAGGAGCGCGAGCGTGATTGAATCTCGACGATTCTCGAGCACACGGAGCACTCGGCGAACGGCGGAGCGGTCGTGGTGCAGCTGTGAGCGCGCCGTGAGCACGCGCGCGCGCTGCACGCGCAGGCTCGCACGCAGCCATGCCTGCCAGCACCACCGGCGGCGGCTACTGATCGCGAGCGTGGTGAGCAGCCGCACCGCCGACCGTCGCTCCACCGAGCTTGCCCACACGCGCCACTCGATCCAGTAGCGATGCATGCGCGCGAGTAAGGCGGTGGAGACCCTGGCCGCAAGCCTCTGCGCGACGGCGGCACGGCCGTGCCAAGAGTGCCAGCAGCGGCGCAGAGGGCGCGCCGGAATGGCGTCGGCCATCGAGCGCGCTTGCAACCGGCGGGATGCGTCGCGACGTGCCTCTCGCTCCCTGCCCGCCTGTCCCCAGGCACGTGTCCAGCGAGAGAGTAGCCCCCGGTGCGCCATACGGAGCAGTTCGGCCTGCAGCTTCGTGAGCGTGAGAGCCTCCCGCCACGCCTCAAACCGGCTCGCCATACCTGCGCGTGCCGCCCTCTCGCCTGCCTTGTGAGCTCGACGCACGGCCGCCAGTCGCCCTTGAAGCATGCTGATCCAGCAAGAGATGCCCAAACTTAGCGCGCGGCGCGCGCCGCCGCGCGCCACGACCGCCGCGCTGGCTCCCAAGCGTGCAAACGAGAGCCATGCCTGCCAGGCAGCGCGCTGCCGTGCCGCGGCGGCCGACGCAGCGGCACGTCGCTCGTGGCTCACCAGCCTCGCCCGCGTTCGCCACGTTCGCCAGCCACGCGCCACGTCCATCGCGAGCCACCCGGCGGCGGCGGCCTTGACGGCCACAAGGAGACGTCGATTCTGACTGTGAATGTGAATGTGACGAGTGCGCGCGTGCCAGCCACGCAGGTTCGCGCGCAGGAAGCCGTAGAAGGCGGTCATCTGTTGGTCACTCGCCTTGTGCTGTACGGCGGCGTTGGCTACCCAAAGGCCAAAGTGACCGAAGACCATGGCGGAGGCGCGGAGTGCGAGGGCGTCGGCGAGTCGACGGCGGCGCACCCCCTGCTTGCTCGCGAGCGTGGCCCAGAACCGCCATGCGCGGCACGCCTCGTGGCTGTCCGAGCGACTCGCGATCTCGTCAAGACGCGCTGCGACGGGCGCCATCTGCACTGCCCAAGCAGCCGAGCGCAGTTGGGTGAGACGGCGCAGAGCGAACGCGTCCTCGGTGGCAGCGCTCGTGCCGAGGGATAGGCGCAGCGCCCCGGCCGCGGCCGCGAGCACCGCCGACGGCGGGAAGGGCGGCGCGCCGGAGACAAAGGCGCCGTGCTGAGCCTGGCGGCGAGCCGGCGGCGAGGGCGTCGCGCCGAGCACCTGCTGCAGCATCGCGCGTACAAGCGGCTCGACCAGCGCCCGCTGCAGACGAGTCTGTCGCTCGCGCTCCACGACACTGTGCGCGGGAGCCGCCTCGAGCCACCACGCACGCGCCGCGCCCGCGAGCTCACCAATCTGCCGCGCCGTCGTGAGCGCCACCTCGGCGTTGGCGGCCGCCTCGTCGGCGACGGCCGCCTGCCACAGCCGCCGCTGCTCTTCGAGCGAAGCCGCGCCGGGCAGCGCATACCTCAGATGGACGGCTTCGGCACCGGCGGCCTCGTACTGCTCACGGAGCACGAAGGCGCGCTTGCATGCGGAGAGGTTGCACATCACGGCGCCGCCCATCCACGGCGCGTAGCGCCGTGCCCCCGACGCGTGCACGCGAGGCTTGAAGGGCGACTTGGGCCCAAGTGCTTTGGAGAGGTCGAGCTCGAGGCGCTCCGGGAGCCCGCTTAGGAGCGAGCCGCCGCCCACGAGCCGCACGTTGGCAAGCAGCGCGCCGCGCATGCTCATGTCCGCGAGGGCCACCACACCCAAGATCGCCTGCACCACTCCCAGGTCCTCTGGCGCCGTCACAAGCGCCGTCTCAAGCGCCGCACCGCTCAGCGTGTCCTTGCGCAATTTCGAAGCCGAGGGTGCTCGTGAAAGAGAGCCAATATCACGCAGCAGCACCTCGCCGCACTTGGTCAGGTCGTCTCCACTCAGTGTGACAGTGGAGCCGTCCGGCAGGGCGACCTCCGCCGCGTTCTTCAGCTTCTTCTTCGCTTCGGCGGGCACCTGCACGTGCCCTTCTTTGGCCTTGCGTGCGACGACCTCCGCCTCGGCCGGCGACGACGAAGTATAGCCGAGCGCCTGCAGTCGGCCCAGCAGCACGTCCGTGCAATGCCCACCGCCCATGGGCAGCACCGTCGTCCCAGGCAGCAACGGATAGCCGTCGAACACGGACCAGACCGTTGTACTACGCTCGCCGATGTCCACAACTATGCCAGTCACCATGTCCGAGGCGTAGGCGGTGAGCAGAGAAGGCGCCACAATGTACAGTGCGGGGACCCGTAGCTCCCCAAAGAGTAGCTGGAGCGTCGCCTCACGATCGGCGCGCGACGTGCCAGGCGCCTCGCTCAGCAGCACCGGCGTCTCCTCGGGCGACAACTCGAGCTCCTCGAAGAGTCGCTGCCACCGGCTCGCATCGGTCTCCTCGCGATTTCGGCTGTCTATGGCAACGCTGGGTCCATCTCCGCCCGCCGGTCCGGCCTTCCACAAGCTCTTGCCGACATCGACGATGATCGCTTCATGCTCGTCCCAGAAGTCCTCCCATTGAGATGCCGACATTTTCGCAAAGCGTCGTCTTGAGCGGTCCATTCAATCACTACCTTTCACACCACGGCGACGACGCCTTTTTGATGCCCCTCTTCGCTCCAGAGGCGCCGCTCTATTTGAGCTGCGAAAAAGCGCGCGCTCTCTGTGGAAAGCAGAGAAGCCCCCGACCGGAAGCAAAGAAGCCCCGAGCTAACCGAGCACTCTCCCGGAGCCCCCGTCCGGACTGCACAAAAGCTGCAACGAGACACAAAAACCGAGCGACATGAACATGTCGTGCTGCACCAAAACCCCGAGCTCCTCGATGTTCATGTCGAAGGAAGCAGGGCTCATGCCCGCAACCACCGAGCGGTCCGACACCGACGCCCTCGACACCAAGGCGACCTCGCTGCGCCGCGCGGCGACCGTACTCCTCATCTTCTCCATGACATCGCTCAACAACATTCAAGGATGGTTCGGCATGATCGCAGCCATCTCCGTCTTATTGGCATCGTCTGCAAAAGTGCAAACGCGCTACGTCAAGGGCTTTGCCATCTGTGCAGCCATCTGCGCCTTCCTTGCCTCCATCGGGGCCATCTTTGTTGCCGTCGCCATCCGGAAAATGGGACATCGTGAGATTCACAACGGGTGCGTCAAGATGCCCGGTGCCCTCGCCATCGCCTTCGACTGGGGCTCGCGTACGCTGGTCGCAGCACACGCTCCTCAGATGAATGCAACTGAGATGCTTGACCGCAAGGACATCGAAGTGCATCTCGGAAAGCTCGACGTGCTCGATGTCAAGATCCCGGAGCAGGAGGCCTTCTGCGACCATTTCGCTCACAAGGTCGCCGATTTGGGCTCGGCGCTCGTCATGCTCTTCGCGCTCTTCCAGTTTGCGCTCTTCGTGTCCGCCATCGTCGTCACCAAGCGCTCCCGCGTCCTCGAGCAATCGTACCGCTCGCGCGCGTGCGAGCCTGCTGTTATTAACCCATGAGCTTGGTCGCCGAGGCCGCATGAGCGAGCAGACGCGACGTGCACGGAGACGTCAGGGGCACAGTCAGGGGCACAGTCAGGGGCACAGTCACAGGGCACCGTCGGCGAGAGGGAGCACTGCCATCCCAAGGCTGAGCGTGCAGAGTGCGTGTATAAGGGAACAATCGGTACCGGCAATGCCTGAAACGCTGTTGGGAGGTGTTTGTGGATGTTGATGGGTGTGTGTTCCGCGCGTTGAGAGGGGGCGCGTGGGAGTACTCGTGGGCTTGGCTGGGCGCGGTATGCCCGCCGGCTGCGTCTGAGTCGAGACGGTCATTGGGACTGTGACACGGCGCGCGGTCTTGCCGGTGCGGGTGTGGTCGAGCCGGAACCGCGTTTTCGTACCTACGTATTTCATGACGTATTTCGAACTGTGATCTCGGTGTCGTGGTCTGTCCAGCACGTAAGGGGTCTGGAGCGGAACCGGAACTCGACGGACGTATAACGGACGTACGGTGTACGGAAACCGTTCTAATTTCTTCTCCAGGGACCCCGCACTCGCACGTCGCAGGTGTCCAGCCGCAGCAGCAGCTGAATGAGTAGACGGAGAGCCTGCGCAGGCTGTCGGAAAGCAGGGCTGAGCTCCGGTGGCTCCGGTCCCAGTCAGAGCCTGGCTAACCGGGAAGCAGGTCGTCCTCTGCGCAAAAAAACTGCGCACTGCGCCGGTGCGGCGGCGCGTGACGACAAGCTGGACACGCGCGCTGAACCGTGCGCCCCGCGTGAGGCATACGTGAGGCATGTGGCGTGAGTAAATTAACTCCGAATCCGTAAGCCATGGTAAGCGTAATAACCTTTAGCGTACATCACATGTGACATCAGGGGGACGCGGGTGGGGACAGGTCGAGCCAATGAGGGGAGCGCTCAGTGTGTTATGCGCACACATCCGAGATTCTACCTAAAATCCCCGCGTTTCGCGAAAGGTCCTGGACCACACCAACCAGGAGGAGGAGCCATCCGTCCCGCGCTCTGGAGATCCACTTCCACCTGATGGCTCCTTATCAACCGAGCAGACCGCTCCATGCTACATTTCGCCTTGGGGACACCTTTTACCAGGCTGCCCAGTCGCCGATCTTTAGGATCTCGATCGCCTTCTTCTTGTTCGTGTCCATAGGTAGCCTTGCACTCGGCGAAGATACGATACTTGGCATTGACCGCGTCGTCAGGTACCCGGCCGCGCTGTTCGCCACCCTCTTCTCCTTCATGCTGGGCCTTTTTGTGAACAAATGCTTCGACCGCTACCATGCCAATTGGAAGGCAGCGATATTTGGCATTGGTCGGCTCAACGACTTGGGTTTGCAGGTGTTTGCGTATGTTGGGGACCGCGAAGTTGCGTGCGACATCATTCGGCTCATGCACGCAGCTAACCACCTCTTCTACGCCGATTTTTCCGGCAACGCCGCACTTGGCATCTCGCTGTGCAAGCGGCGGCATCTGCTTACAGACATGGAGATTGCAAAGCTCACTCTCCCTGGCGGCCCACCAGGCTTCTATCTGGCATGCTCCTGGGCGCTCGAGCTCATCGTGAACAAGTCGGGCGCCAAGGAGCAGTACGTGGTCGCGATGGACGCGTCAATCAGAGGATGGCGACAGGAGACAACATTCCTGTCCGCGATCGCTTTGACCCCCCTCCCTTTGCCCTACTTCAAAGCTATGATCGCGATTCACCTCGTGTTCGAGGTGGTCGTGGCATCCGCAATGGCGATCGCGGTCGACACTCTCTACGTCACTGAGTCGCCGCTGCCTGTGGGTGTTTACTGAGTCGATTTGCTTTGTTCTCTACGCCGTGATCTCTCTCGTGGCGAATGCCCTAGTGCTCGCCTCCTCCCAACTCCTCAACCCTTGGGGATCTGACTCGCTCGACTTACCGGTCGAAGAGTATCTGCTTCTGCCTCTCGCGGCACACCGCAACCTTTTCAGGGCGCCTTCGGTGCTCACAGAGGGCGTGGGCAAGCCCGAGATCCGCAACGCCTTCCTACTGGCTTGGGACGCCGATGACTCCTCGCTGCTCGGCACCATAGTGGGTACTGTGGGGGCACTGAATCGGGCACGCTCCTTTCGGAAGATTGATCGCGCGAACACCATGCGGGTATTGCTCACGGCGAAGCATGCGAGTCCTGAAATCAACCGGCCAAAAACTCCTGGACGGCCAAGAACTCCCGGTACGCGGAGGTCTTCCTTCCCGACATTGCTACCGAAGAAGCGCTTGCCTCCGGAAGTAAAGGTCCACGAGGTTCTCCCCGAGCGCCCGAAAGAACTTTGATACGGTGTGGATGGCGTCTTCGCGTTTCGAAGCCTCTGCCGGCCCTGACGTGGTGACTCTCGACGCCGAAGTCCTTCGACGAGCCCTCGATCAGCTTCTGCGCAACGCGGCGGCGGCGACGGCTGAGGGCGGCTCCATCTCTCTCAGGGTGAGCGTTGAAACCCACTCGCCTAGCGCGGATGCCGTCCAGGACGGCACTGCCCTGCGCTTCGAGGTGGCAGGTGCACGACAATGGATGCGGACTTCCAAGTCTCAGTGCACAGCGAGTCTCGGCGGACGGCTCCGCTCCCCTCGGTCAACACAAGTACTGAGTACTCACTAGCGAAATTGAGTAGCCCGAGCGAGCACTCTTCATATGAATACATGTGTGAATATGAATACACATAACACGTACGCAGCAACAAAGAGAAAACAAAACAAGACCAACGAACAGCTCTACAAGTAAAGAGTCCATACAGTCACGTCCGCCCAGTTACACACACCAGACACAGCTCGAGCTCCTCAAACCGAACCGGAGCCGCGACAGCATGCGCGCGACAGTCACGGCGGTGTCCGGTCGCGGCTCGCTACAGTCCGGTACAGCTCTAAAGAGCTCTAGAGCTCTAGAGCTCTACTGTGCTCGACAGCTCTACCGTGCTCTACAGCTCTACCGTGCTCTACAGCTCTACCAGTGCTCTACAGGTTGACATTCTCTACACCATCCATCTGCCTGCGACTTACCACAGACCCTGGGCTTGTTCACCACCTCACCTGCGTTCAACAGTGACGTGCGACTTGGCCAGGTCCTTTGCATTATCCACGGCCTCTCGGCACAACTTGCGCAACTTCGTCGGCACGTCGATCGTCGTTAGGCTGGCACCTTGATCGAATCGCTGCACGTCAGAGGCGTCGGAGATCAGCGAGTTGACGCCATGGAGCTGGTGCATCGAGATTGCCAGGAGATTCTCGGTCTCGTCAAGGATGTCCTAGCCTCGCGTGGCGGCAGCTTGGAAGCGAGCGAGTGCAGGTTGGATGAAACCATCCCGAGGGACGCCTGCACTACGTGGCATGGTGTGCGCACGAGATGGAGCGTGCGTGACACAAAGGCGTCCAGCAGCTTGAGAGAACGCTCCGTCTCCCTCAGCATCGCCTCGGCACGTGCCTCGTGGACACGCCGGCCAGTGTCGTCGCGGATGAAGCAGCGCGTGTGGTTGAACGCCTTCTGGCCCGTCTCGTCAATCTTGTACGCCACATTCAGTCGATGAGTAGCGGCACAATCTTGCCGCCCTTCGTGCGGAAGCGCACCGGCACGTCCTTGATGATGTTGCCCGATCCGAGGGTCTTGAAGATCTCGAGGACGAGCTCCTCCTCATCGGGGCAGAATTTCATGATTGGCTGCCCGATGTATTCCTCAGCCGTGTAGCCGAGCACGTCGAGCTCCGTCTGGTTGGCCCACATCACGTGGCCCGTGCCCGAGAGCCAATGCATCGCGATCCGCGCATTCTGGAAAAAGTCGATGAGCTCGGCATCCTTCTTGCGCTGCTCGAGGAGGTCGTCGGAGCACGGGTCACCAAAAAGGGTGATGCCTTCGCCGTCGGCACCCGCGCCGACGAACCAGTCGAAGTGCGCCTTGATGGGCAGCCCAGAAGCCAGTGTCAGCATCTCGACGTTGCGCAGCTTCGCACGCTTCGAAGCGCCTGAGCGCACAGCGGAGATGGCAGCAGCGAGCGCGGACTTGCCCTTGTCGTCCGATGCGGACTGCGCAAACTCGAAATTCGCAAACTTCCACAGAGGACCCATGAGCTCGTCGAAGAGCTTATTGGCCTCCTTGGCGATGCCATCGTCGTCGAGCACGA